>JAAGAY010135499.1:0-17655 GCA_011801015.1 Ardeotis arabs | reverse complement strand
GTTGTTTCGCGGCCGCTTCTGTTTCACCTCAGACCCCGCCGTGGCGCGCTCCCAGCACCCTCCCCCGCGTCCCCCTCTCCCCGTGCAGTTCTTCGCCTCTGAGCCGAATCGCTCCCCAGCAGCAGCCGCGGTGTCCGGCTTTCCTGAATTCTCAAAAACCAGGAAATGTGTGTCTTTCGGAAAACGGGCGGAGCTTGTTTATCCGACTTTAAAAAGCGATTTACCAAGCATTTAACAATTCTGTTGACTAGCTGAAAAAAAGAATTCATCGACTTACACAGTGACAGAATGTCAAAATTACCTGTTGTTCCCTTTCTGCTATAAGCGAGCTCTTGGTGTGCTGTCCTGATCGCCGCTGTGTTTCGTTTGATCAATAAGTATTGATCAGATTGGCTATACCTGCCTGCCGTGGGCTCGTCTTGAAACGTCAGGTGCCTGCCCTGAACACTGGGTTTATTACTGACGTTTCCTTAGACTTTGAAAGTGTCTGTTTCTCAGATCTGTCTTGAGATCTTTGCCGGAGCGGTTTGAACCGATTGGGAGCTTTTATTGAGATAAATTGGTTTGATTTGCATTTTGGTATTTCTCGGTGCAGCGCTTGTATTACCTGTGTGTCTTGCCAGGCCCTGAACGGGCAGGTGCAGGACACTTGCTTTCAGTGCATCTGGATCCTGCTTTAAGGTTCTTTAACATTTTTTGGGGTCTGGCAGATCTTACTGGGATGTAGAACCATTGCTGCCTGCAGCCAACTTCCTCCCCCCCCCTCAGGGTGACTGATGTAGGGGCAAGCGAAAGGCAAGGGCCGTGGCCTCAGCTGCCCTGCGAGACCTCAGCCCTCGGGACAGAGGAGAACCTGTGGTCTGTGCTGGCTCTGGAGGTGGCCACCCAGGCGGGGAACAGGAGATAACCAGCCTCAGCAAACGCTTTGAGGGTGTTTCTCGCATCCCTCGTTTTCGTGCCGGTAGCTGTTGACGCAGTTCGCGTTTGGCTCCGCACTGTTCCCTTTTGACACTGGTGTCCGAAGTACCTCGCGTGCTGTGCCGTGCGACCCGGGAGAGTCCTGGGGGCTGCGGCTTAGTTCAGCGCTGCTGTTCACTCCTTCCTGACCTTCCGTCTGGATCTAAAACCTGTTGACGTTTCTGAGTTCTCAGGTTGAGAGGCGCCCTCATCAATCTTCTGCCTCGATGATGACCTCAGAGGACTTGGCTGCAGATGTTAAGATAGGCTTTCTTATTCAAAATAAGCATGTGCTAAGAAGTTTTTAATGGTAATTTTCTCTACAAAGTGAAAATAGTAGTGTCTGGGCTCTGGTTTTTATTACAGGGTTTTTCTTCTGAAATAGGTTTCTGATTCAGAAACGTTGTGTACTGTCATGGTGGTAAAGACTTGCTGATCCCGTGCTTGACATTCCCCCACCATGTGCTACAGGGGCAGTCTTGCTGTGAATCTTCACTTCAGAGATGTTTTCTTTAAGTGTCTGATTCAGTAAATGCTCTTCAAACAGTTTATGGCAGGTACCTTTTATTAGGCATTGATCTGTGGATTCTTGTGCCTCTCCAGATTTCTAGTGACGTGAAGCACTAACTCAAAAAAGCGTTTAAAAAAGAACTTTCAATTCTCTTTTCTTTTGAGCTGTTGTCCAGATGTTTCCAAAGAACGTGTCTCTGCTCACGTTCTGTGTGTGTGTGCCCACGGGTGATGGTAGCTCTCCCGTGAGTGCCTGCAGCTCTTCGTGTGGGCCATCACTCAAAGGATGAACGCCAGGCTGCATGGGAATGTGCCGCCCTCTCTGTTTCAGAGCTTTTGCAGAGTGTTTGTGCGGCTTGGCTCGAAGTTTGCAGGCTGTTACCTTTCTGGTACATACAACAACGGTGCTTTGCCAGTGAATTGTCTTCCTAAAAAGACAGAGATGAGTTGTGGCAGGGCCTTGCAGAGCCTGGGAGGTCATTCTGCAGCTGAGATGCTGCGTGCCACACCGTGAAGCAGGGATCCTCATAGCATTGGCACCAGCTCTGCTGCAAAGCTGTTCTGTCCGTGCAAGTGACCGTGTCTCAGCCTTGCACTTGGGCAAGAGCGGGGAACGCCCAGCCAGCGGCACCTGGAAGCTGCAGTTGGAAGACCTGAGTGGTGAATCTGAGCTTGCCTTGGACTGGGGCGTTGTGTACTGGGAGGAGATCACCAGTATGCAGGGGGCCTGGGTTCTCTTCTCCCTTTGTTTCGGGAGGACTGGAGTTGTACGAGCAGGCTCTAGCTGAGGCAGAGGGGGGATGTTGGGCAGTGTGTGGGGTGAGTTGTTGTCCACCTGCTTTCTCCTTCTCTCTTGGGTGATTTACAGCAGCAGAGTGGCTCCCACAAGAGGGAGTTTAATTTCAGAACATCCTCAGGCCTTCTACAACACTCGCCTGAATCCAATTATTGGTTTTTTGGTTAAAGCTTCTCCACAGGCTTCATCAGGAGGCAAGAGTGCCTCTCATTCTGCTGTTGGCGAGGCAGCTGAAGGCGTTCCTCGGGCGGTTAGTCTGAAATGCGGTCTGTGGAGTTCTATTGTACCAAGTAAATCATGCTGCCTGCTGAAGTCTGTCGCGGAGTTCATGTTTCTACTGCAGATTTCCTTGGTGATAAGGAAGGCGGGTGACTTTCGTACCAGGTTCAGTAATTTCCCAGTAAGTTTCTTTGACCGAGAAAGCTTGGGAGCCCTAATGAGGGGAACCAGCTGTGTGTCTGATATTACTTTAGTAGTGTGTTATTGGTTTTTTCTGATGTGAAGCTACTGGCGTGGAAACACCTGGTTAAAAAGGAGAAGCTGAAGAGGCCGGTGGTAGGCTTCCCTCAGATGTTACAGAGCTTTATAGCCAAATGAGGACAGAATTACCGCGGTGGACAAGTGTGTTCCTCTTGAATTCTGCATAGGTAGATGTGGTCGGTGGTTGAGCTCTGGCCCGAGGTGCCTTTCACGAGGCTGAGAACGTTGCCCGCGGGCAGGGGAGCTGCTCCCTGGGAGCCTGGAGGATGCATTTGCCGAGGTCAGCGTCCGTGCCTGCTCAGGCCTGTCTTCTCTGGCTGCTTTTCCAGTTGACGGTAGGACTGGCTGGAATTGTTCTCCTGAGGTTTCCGTGGCTTCCTGCTGACTGCAGAAGGAGCTTTTGAAGACAAGCGGTTTACTGCTGTGAAGCCTGCCTGAGCAGATACCACAGTTTTCCCCCTTTGCCTCTTTCTCTGCCACAACATGCTTGACCAAGCCGTGATTCTTTCCCTTCGTCAGCCTTATCCTCAATAGTTCCAATCTGATGAGCCACAGAGAAGCACTATCCCTGCTTTCCAGACAGCAAACCAAAGTTCAGCCGCGGTCTGAGGAGATCCCTCCCCGTTAGGTCATTTAACACCAGCCAGGGCTGAAACCACCACTAACGAGGCACCAGCAAATACAGTTATGACATCCTTCACCTCTTCTGTAGCTCCCTGCCAAAAAAAAAAAAGGGGCGAGGGGGAAGTGAAAAGGTGACTAATTAAGAAAGGGAACAGAATTATTTTGTACTTCAGTCCAGGAAAAAAGAAGTTTGTTTAGATATAAAAACCCCTCTAGACTTAGCTGCGCCAAGATGGCAGCATGACTGTGTCTAGGGTTTCTGTAAAACTCTTCTAACATTGAGGGTTTCTTTCTCCCCTAAAGGAAGACGTAGATTCCTTTATGAAGCAGCCTGGAAATGAGACAGCAGATGTAGTTCTTAAGAAGTTGGATGAGCAGTATCAGAAGTATAAATTTTTGGAACTTAATCTTGCTCAAAAGAAACGGAGGTAAGTCATAATTTTTGTAGAATTGGGAAATGTTTAGCACAATTCTATTTTTTAAAAAAATAAGTCTGATTTTTTTAAATATCCCAATAAGTAAAAGGTTGATGTTAGGAGAGCTACTACTTGCAGTACTTTCAGGAAAGCCCAGCTTTTTTTCTTTCTTCTTCCTGAGAATTACGTGGAAAAGAATTTACAGTATTGCTGAATTGGTCCTTAGCCTTTAAAGCCAAAAGTTACTCCTGTAGTCTCTGGATTTTGTCAGCCTGCTGTAAATAAGAATACGTTTTTGTCAAAAGCTAAAATCAAAGCTTCAAGTAATATTTTATTTAGATTAAACTTCTTTCCTGGACAAATATCCCTTGTAATTTCCACCTGGAGGCCTGCTCCGGCAGAGGCTGCTGTCTGAGCCCGCTGGTTGCAGCGGAGGGCGCTCGGAAGGCCGGTGGGGATCCCAGCGGCTCAGCTGGGATCCCCCCAGCTGCCAGGGCTGTCGAGGAGGGGGATGCCCTGGACTCCGGGGAGAGCTCTCCTTTTAAGTGCCAAGTCTTGCAGCTCTAAACTGCTTGTCAGCAAGTTTGTGCACCTCAGAAGAAACACACTTGTTTTGCTTCACCGACAGTGGTTTTAATCTGTATTTCTGCTGAGGTTTCCCTCTCCTCCAAGGAGACCAGAAATACACAACAATTCACTGTTTTAGAAACGGGTGCTGTTACTGTTACCGCGCGTTTGTTCCAGTTTGGAAGCTGTATGTATTGCTCAGCCTCAGAACAGCGCTGAGCCTCAGCGCGCTCCGAGGCGGGTGCTGCTGCAGCTGAGATCTTTCAAATCTGCGTTCGTAAGCCTGGCAAGCTGTTAGAGTTTCCAGTTTAAAGGTGGAGGTTGGATTGTATAATAAAACTGATCACTTGTTTAGGAAACTTTGTGTCTCTGTAAAATAATAAATTATGACTGTTGTTAATTCACAGGCTAAAAAGTCAGATTCCTGAAATTAAACAGACATTAGAAATTTTAAAACACATGCAGAAGAAAAAGGTAAACTATTTTGAATATCTAATGAGTATGAGAAAAGCTAACTACCTTTCCACCCTAACAGAACACATTGCAAGAAATGTTTTGGAGAGCACACTTAATATGCCTTTATAAATAACAGAATTGTTTTTAAAGGTATGTAGTACTTTTTGAAAGCTAGTTCAAAAAAAGTTCATGTTTGTAATGCAAACTTCACTTTTAATAGTGTATAGATTGCAGCTAAGCTTTGACTTAATCTCTGTTCTTTGTGGAGATTTCTGTGTTGTTTTTAAATATATCTTTTTAAAATGCTTTATTCTTGGAGCTCTGACTGGAATGTTGAAGTAAAATTATGTGGAGTTCCACCAAAGTTAATACTGGGTCAATGGCAAAAGCAGAAAAGTGTGCTCTTTACTGTAAGTTTTAAGTCTTTGATGTAAGTTTCCAGTGAAAATAGCAATTTTAAGTTTTATCGTTTGTCTTAAGGATTCCACAAATCCAATGGAAACCAGATTTTTATTGGCAGATAATCTCTACTGCAAAGCTTCAGTTCCTCCTACAGATAAAGTTTGTTTGTGGTTGGGGGTAAGTAACATGGAACTTTCTCTGAAACTGTTTAAATAACTTATTAAAGACTTACAGAGGACAGTGCTCGTTGCTGTCTGACCCGGACGCCCGGTGGCTGTGGGCGTAGTTCTGCTCGTGTGTGCGTAGCGGAGCTGTGTCCCGTCCGCGGGGCGATCCTAACGGGACAATTTCAGCGCGTTAGTGGAGGTTTCATGATTGTTCTTTCCAAAAAGCGTATTCATCAATGCTTTCCCTGTCCCTTTATGGTTCCACTTACCACCCAGCATTGCCTGGGATGGGAATGTGCCCAGCAAAATAACTTAGATTGGCAAGCAGCTTTCCAGCTTCTCTATGTTATTTGTATTTAGCATCTTGCTTTCCCTTTCCATGCACGTTTTTAGGGAAAGATGGGATTTCTGTTACTCGCAGGTACCTGCCAGCATTTAGAGTGGGCTTTGTGATAAAGACTGGTAGGATCGGAGCTCAAAACACAGATTTCTAAGGACTTAAGCGATATCAGGTTGGGATGTTTTGTATTCAGAGGCTTCCTTATATGTGGAGATAACCTGCTAATGTTTAATTCGAGACTTCTAAATCCCAGATGTTCCCAAATCCCTGTTTTGGGTGCCAAACAAAACCACTCGGTTAGGACGGAAACATTGTTGACACGTGCAGCATCTGGACTGCCTGGGCAGTTACTCCCAACTCTCCCAGTTCTTTTCTGTCATAAAAGGAGAAGATCTGTCTGATACTTGTTGCTTTCAGGAGACTGTCTTCAAAATTCACAAACACTGAGTTTCCTGGAGCATTTATTTTACAACAGAGAGTCAGAGCAAGTTCATCCTGCGTGTGGTTCGAGCAGAAAAGCCGTAATGAAATGCCACAAGCTGTTTATTTTGTTTAGGTGTTCTTGGCCTTCTGCCTTTCTCCTCCTTGTTGCTCACAGTCCGCCTGCTGGGCTGTGTGTGTTACCGTTACTGGGGAAGCTGCGCCTTCCAGTCATTTGAGGAGAAGGAGGCTTATCTCGCTCTCGCAGCGCTGTGCGGCGTTCCCTGGGATCCTGTCTAGTTAGCGGCACAGGGCTGCTCAGCGCACAGCTCTTGAATGGGACAAAGCTTCACCGGAGCCTCTTCACCTGAGAACTGCTCGTTTATCTCTTCGTGTGGTGGCTTCTTACTGAAATAAAGATTTGTAGGTTAAAAACCACCACAGCATGGGGTAGGACTTTGAGTCTTGTTCTCTTGGCCTGTCAGGGATGTGTTCCTGTGATGAGTTATAAACAGCAGCCTGACATAAGCCTGCTTATTCCTTCCAATGCAAGAGTAAAAGCTTTTCTCAATCCTTCTTTTTTAGGCCAATGTGATGCTTGAATATGACATTGATGAAGCTCAGGCTCTGTTAGAGAAGAATTTGTCAACAGCCACAAGGAACCTTGATCTTCTAGAGGAAGACCTGGATTTTCTCAGAGATCAGTTCACCACTACAGAAGTCAGTATCCTTTTTTCCATTTGCAGGGGAAGAGGTGTATGTGAAAGCTACCATCCAGGCAATCACCAATTTCCTGACATGTTTTTATCTGACACTGGCTGCCCTTAAAACTCTGTAGCACTCCAGGAACTTAACCTTTTCTGGCAGTGAAACAGGATTCTGCGTTTGCAGTGCTGAGCTGAGGGGTGCTGTGCTGGGCGTAGCAAAGCCTGCGTTTGCGTTGGGTCCCGGTGAAACCTTCTGTGCTGGTCGCACACCTGGGCTGGGAGCGAGCTGGCAGCGTGGATCGGTGCTGGGGATTGATGGCCAGGCGGCCATTTATACCTAAAAACTATTTAATGATGAGGGTGGCCGGCAGCTGAAGCGTCAGGTTTAGCAGATGAAGGCACAAGTGCTCGTTTGTTCAGGCTGGTACCTGAGCTGTCTGCGTGCCGCAGGAGGTTGTGGGTGCCTGAAACAGGCAAATACAGCGCTACGGGCAGGCTGACTGAAATCAGGGAAGAGCAGCGGTAAGTAAAACTAAAAGTGTGTTTCTCTGTAATATATTTTTGGAGATTTTTAAGTAAATTATATAAATGCTACGGTTATGAACAGTTACCGGTGTTCCTGCGTGTTAAGGCATTGCACCAAGTCAGCTCTTCCATTACACGGTTTCTGTAGCGACAGTTACAGGTAAGTGAAGTGTGGCCAGCTGTATGACCTGCTTTCCCCCTTTCTTCTTTCTTTTTTTTTTTTTTTTTTTTTTTTTTTCTTAATGCATGAGCTGTTTCCTTAATTCCACACCCTCAGATATGGCTAGAGTTTATAACTGGGATGTAAAGAGAAGAAACAAACAAGACCCTTCCAAAAACAAAGCATAGTTTTGCCAATTTTAGATGTGGTTTCAATTTCCAAATATTTTTTATTTAAACACCCCCAAGTTCATTCTTAAGGGACTGAGTTACTTTAAGCATTTCAGTAAATGGTAAAATATATAAAAACTAATGGTGAGCACCATTTTATTTATTTGTAAACTCAAAATTTGGTTTCATGCATGCTCCATGAAATGAATTATGGGAGAAGGCACCACACAGTCCAGCAAAGGACATAGTATTTTGATCAGAGCAGTCTCATCAATAAATTTCTACTGAAAAGTCGAGGGGCATGTATGAAATGGAGTCTGACACGTGAGCAGGTTGAGGTCATGCAGGGATTCGCTTTTTCATCTCTGGGTACAGCTCATAAAGTCGGCTTGGGCTGGGAAGACGTGCAGCTGTACTGCTCTAGGAAACAGAAGAAACACAGTGAAGTCTTGGATTTTGTTTCAGTCAGTTAATTGGCAGCATCAATCTGCAAGCATTCCTGGATATCCGCTTTGGATAAACTTGTTTTTAATAATTACTGGTTAGTTAACTGCCTGTTAATGAACTCTCAGCACTTTACACACAACAGTTTGTGACTCGTCTTCAGAGAAGAGTGGTAATGGAGTAAACAGCACAAGCCATGTCAAGACTGCAGGTGGTCTCACCCCGTTCTTTTTCATACATGCGCACACACCGCTTGTTTTGGCGAATGCGTTGAACAAGGACACCCACATGCCGATAGCCTGTAAAGAAGCCCCCGATTTCCGATCCCTTAGACACGACGTGCAGTTCCAATGTCTTAACGCTCTCAGCCTCCAGGTGGTGGAACCTGTATTAGGGCAGGAGGGTTCCTGAAGTGTGACTTCTGGGCTAACAGCTGGAGTATTATCCTGGTCCTTATGAAGCCTTGCAAGATTGTTGCCTTTTACCTCTGCAGTTTCTATCTAAAATGAAATGCTCAGTGGTGATGTCAGTGGCTAATATTCACATTCTGTGACTGAGAATACAGGTTTCGCTGCAAAATAAATGCAAATGTTAACTGTTCGATCTTCATGTAAGAAACAATATACCTGTAAATTTTTTGTACTTTTATTTCATGATATTAAAATAGTAAAACTAAACAGTTGTGGCAAACACCTGCTTTTGTGCATCTTTCTTTGTGTGAGAAAGGCATGAATCTCATGTGTGATCTTTTATGTTTCCCTCCCGTAACTGGGGGCAGGGGGTTGAAGCAGCAGACATGGAAAGCGTGGCTGCTGAACGCTGGCTCGAACGCCATGGGGAGCGCGAGTCAGCACGTCGGAATTTGTGAGAGCAGGCAGCTGATGAGACAGCGCTGTGCCTGTAGCAGAGTAAGAGCTGCAGGGACGGGCACAAACTAGGTAACCCCTTCCCACCGGTCACAGGTAGGTGCCTGGGCTGGGCGCAGCCAGACCTTTCCTGCAGGGCCACACGGTTTGTTCCAGCGTCTCTGGCTGGAACGTTTGGATCGGATGCGTTATTTAACCAACGGGTATCGGCCCACTGCTACACCGGGCTGCACGCGGGGCTCAGACTGCAGCCTGCTTCTCTCCCTTTCTTCTTAAGCACATCAGCGATGACAGGAAAGGCAGCTGCAAACGCGTCTCGGTTTCTCTCCAGTTTGGATTAATGAGATCCCGACAGGCTGAAGCGTGCTCGCCCCCTCCCTCGGGCTGGTCCCGGGGCAGCAATCGCCCGCCTTTGTTGCGCACAATGAAACGGCGAGTTCAGCATTTCTGCATGAGCAAAATAGGGACTGCGTGCAACGGCCGCTGACCTAATGCTGGCTGACGGGGCCGAGATCGCTCGGTAGGGTCAGAAGGGATCTGGCTTCGGGGGATGGGAGATGGCTGTGGCCATCAGCACTCTGGTTCTAAGGGCTGGTTTGTTTGATACGAAGCAAATTAAAAAAAAAAAACAAAACTCATAGGCAAGAAGTCAAGCGTCCCTGTGACTGACCCCTGTTCAGTAGCGCCCTGTCCTTTGCTGTTAACTCTTTCCGTTTGCAGGCGCTGTTTTCACTGCGGTGACACCGGTCCTGCCTCCTGGAGGGGCTGAGGCTGCGTTTGGAGCAGGGGTTTAGTTTGGTGGATTTTGTTTCGTTTCAGAGTGGCTAGTGTTGCTATAGTTGCAGAGTTTTTTCTCAGCAAGGCAGCTGGCTGGTTCTGAAGATCTGAGCAGCGGGCCTTCGGAGAAGGACGCAGAGTGGTTACCTGTTTGTCGCTGAGCCAGTCCATGTTAAACGCTCAGGTACGGCTGCGGCGTGGAAGTGGTACAGGTAGCAGACAGCGCAGTGAGGAATGGGGAGGA
Organism: Ardeotis arabs; assembly: GCA_011801015.1. NCBI lineage: Eukaryota > Metazoa > Chordata > Aves > Otidiformes > Otididae > Ardeotis > Ardeotis arabs. The sequence goes on along the minus strand of JAAGAY010135499.1, from coordinate 7,627 downwards.
GGAAAGAGAGAAAGAAAACAACCCCACCAGAGTTTCTTTACAAGTTTTGAATTTCACATTATCACATAGTAACCGTTTTGCTAAATACAAGCATGTTTTCAGTCACGTACAGACAGCTAAATACAGCGTTATTTTCACATTTCGTTACAGTGCATAACAGAAAGCGAGGAAAGTGTATAGTATGCTTTTATTCTTGAGGTTCTGAGCAATTCCAGTTAACATGCAGATTGTTTTTAATGTGGTAGAGACCACAGAAAGTTAGTTGTTTTGTTTTTTTTTTCTTTTTGTCCTAGAGTAAAAGAGCTCCTGACCTGTATCCTGTGAAAGGTATCACCTTCTGATTTCTCTAAATCCCTCTTCCACTGGAAGTCAAAGCATTAAAACCAGGTGTTAGAAAAGAATTCTTAGCATATCCTATAAGTTCTTCATCTTAGAAAAAAACATTCCAAATTTTGTACAGATGAATCTACATTTCCTATATTTTAATAAGCTGTCTAGAAAATGCAAGGAGTTAGAAAAAGATGTATATAATGCTTTCTCTATCATTTAATGTCGCCATTTATTACCTCTTAAGTAGTTAAGACTGTGTACATTTTCTTCTGTACTGTTCCTCTTTAGAATTGCACCACTTGGACTTTTAAATGGAAGATTTACTCTGAAGGCCTGAATGCACTTACTGATTTGGGCTTTCTGGAACCTCTGGGAGCAGTAAAGGGAAATGTCCAAAACCCATTAAATAAAATATTGTTTGTCTCGTGAAAAGTGATCTTTCCCCTGCTGGCCAGGTTCCTGCACAGAGAATTACAGAGAGTTACTATTGCTAAAAACACCACTGGATCCAAATTCTAACTGGACTGTGGCGCTCCAGCTCTGCTACCCTCAGCCAGGCGACCCAAAACACACCACAGCTGGGCCCCGAAGGACCAAAGTGGTTGCTTGGTGGACTTTCCATTCTACAAATGAAGAAACTGCCCCTTTCATACTTGTTTGGCCTCGCCTTTCTCAAAATGTAACAGACCTGGTCCGAGCAAACCCTGTCCGTTCCACGCAGCTCAGCCGATGAGAGCCCACGTCCTGTGGTGCTCTCTGCATCAGCTGTCACCAGTTTGCTCACCTAGAAAAAGATTTTTGGAAAGAGTTTTTTTTGGTTGGTTTGTGGGTTTGTTTTTGTTTTGTTTTTTTTAAATCTTCAGGGCACTCAACTCCACCACCACTGAATCTGCCTGGCATTCCCTGGGCTGTAGCACAAGGTTTTGGACGCACTCACAGCCTAGCCAAGCGCGATCGGTGCCCTCCCGGCAGGTGCGATACTGCTGCCACCCCGCAGAGCCCAGGAACTGAAACTGTTCCTGGAACACTGAAAATAAAAATGTTCATTTTTCAGGGTTTTGGTTCTTGCGTTGGGTTTGTGGTTTGCTGGGGTTATTTTACAGCTTTAACAGGGAAACCACGGCGTTGTTTTCCTCCATACAGATCTGCCCACGTGCTGCAAACCAGTTCAAGGGAGAAAGAGTCTGAACTCCACAGCAATCAACTCACACTTTTAGAGACAGGGTAGCTTAAAAAGCTATGCCAAATATTTTATTCTTCTCTACGTAGAGGCATAAAACCAAACCCTAGGTGCTTCCTGTGGTTTTTACCCAATCCTTCCCTGCTGCCTGTTAGCAGTTTGATGTATAAAGCTTGCACACTCCAGTTAAAAAGTCACTACAGTTCTGTTTGCTTGCTTGCCTTTAACAGGCTGAACTGCCCTAGTTTGCTACAGGAGCACCCTGCTGCATTTCAAAAGCTCAAGTTAAAACTTGAAGGAAGCAAAGCTCAAGTGGTGACTGGCATTCCCAGAAAACAGTCACCTACACACAGCTTTTGGAACAGGCTACCATCCCGTTATGGCCAACCTGAGATGGCTCCTCTTTTGTCAAATTAAAACACAGAGGAAAATAAATTTTACTCTTGAGCTGGTCTTGTGGCTTTCCTTTCCACCTGCTCAGACACATCTCTCGTGTGCTCCTCCTTCCCAGTGCTAGTTTCTTCTTTCCCAGATGCCAAGAAAGAAAACAAGACTTTAACAGCAGAAAGTGCTGATGGAAGCTGTTGCTTTCCATGCTATTTAACCTCTCCAAAAGCAAAGCTCACCTTTTAGGATGGCTGATGCACCTGAGTTAAGCTGTTCAAGTTTTTTTTTATTTTGTTGAGTTGTGGGGTTTGTGTGGGTGTGGTGTTTTTTTTTCCCCTCACCTTTCCATTCCTCCTTGTGACCTGGCTGGTAAGACACCCAAAAGGTCAGCACGGTGCTGTTAACAAAGCAGAAACGTCGGCGTGTCCCCTCCCTGGCTGCGACACCCAGCCGTAAGCTCTCTCAGGACACAGCTCTCTCTCCCTCTCTACGCTGTCGATCGCTGAATTCTACGGGAAAGCCCTGACCGCAGGGTACTTTCGAGGTACTCACCGAGGCAGTAAACGCGTAACAATGCATTGAACAATTACTACTGGAGCAGGAGCTGGCACTTAGAATCCCAGTTCAGCACAGCAAGAAAAGCACTATTGGGGGAAATAATTTAAATTTTAATTAGGCATCAAATAGCTACTGTTTTCCTCTTCAGATCCCACAGAGTATTTGCTAGCGAACTAGGTTCAAGAACATAAGAAGGAAAATTCAGAAGTGTGCATCCCATGTCAGTAAGCTTTTCCTGTGGAGTTGGCCTTACGAGGAAACGATCTCTGTGCTGCCTTTACACCTTCCTGGTAATAAACAGCTGGCACAAACAAAAACGCCCTCTTCCCCTCTCTCTGTCTGCCCGTCTGCCATACGACTGAAGTATCCACACTGTGGCTTCCACACCCAGCACGGAGCTGTGGGTTTACGTAAAGGAGGGCGTGTGCAGCGCCCTGGCACGTGCCAGCCCACTCAGCTCTCTGCATGCTCTCTCCCGGCTCCTGCAGCCCCTCATTCCTGCTTCCTGTCTCCTGACAACATCTACATGCACCCTCACTCACTCTCTGTTAGGTTTGTAGCCCCCCGCACCCAGTTCTGGAAGGTTATTTGGAACAGAACATTTCTGTCCAGGGTCTGTTCTGGTGTCCAAAACAACGTGGGAGGCTGTTCACAACGGGAGCGCTGCTCTCCCCTCTGGCACACTGAGTTCACTTAGTAAAGGACGTTTGGTTAGTAGAGTCCATCACCACTTGCCTCACTAGAAGAGCTCAGCACAAGCACCGCCTATCTGATTTCACCACTTCTTCTGACGAGTGCACCACGTTTGGGACAAACCCGCTCTTTACCCCTTCCCATCCCTCCTGGATGGAAATGTCCCCCCTTTTAACAAGCTCGTATATATCTCGAGTCAGGTCAGTGAAGGCCTTCTCCACGTTAATGGCATCCCGAGCCGAGGTCTCAATGTACTTCATACCATACGCAGCAGCCAGTTTCTCAGCCTCGTGCCTGGTGACTTGCCGCTGCGTGTCAAGGTCACACTTGTGACCTACCAAAACAAAGACGATCTGGTACGGCTGGACGTGCACCTTGGTCTCTTCTAGCCATTCGTGGACGTTCTGGAAGGACCTGCGGTTTGTAATGTCAAAGAGGAGGAGTCCGCCAACTGAGTTCCTGTAGTAGGCTCTGGTGATGGACCTGGAAGGGAACGGGCCACAACAAAAGTGTAAGGTACAGCTGTTTGGGAAGAAGGGCAGAGTGAGTTTCACTTGGGATTTTGTTTGTTTATTCTGATTTCCTTTTTTTTTCTTTCGCCAAACGTAGCCCTTCTGAATACAGGTCTTTGTTGAAGAAAGCACCCATTCCACCACCCCGGCTACGCTGCAGAACACAGGGCAGAGACGGCCATCCAGGCAATGTCCTGGCGCTTTTAGGCTGTGCTCTGTGGAGCCTGTCATTCAAAAAGAGAACTCGGCTTGGCTTAAAGACTTCATCCTTGGGTAACTAACTGCCCCACCAATTTATTACAGCTCTGTTCAAAATCCCCACCCCCGTTTTTGGTCTCTGTTTTCTAACACAGATTTCTGTACGTCCTTTGCCGTTAGCCTCAAGAGTCCCGTCCCTCGCCGTGTAAGTTCTCTGAATACCTGGTGTAACCCGTTGGTTTAGAAGCACTGTGACAAATTAAAGGGTTTATTTGAAACCTAACTCCCACTCTCTGACAGACACATAAAAGGAGGCTACAGAGCTGGAAGGCAGACCGTGGGGTTGTAGCTCCTTGACCCCCGAACGGCGGGCTGAGAAACGGAGTGCGTCTCCCACAACTCTTCCGAGCAAGGGCAGGCTTCAGCGCAGCCAGACGCAGCTCCATCACGCTGGGTGATGGAGCCAAGCTGAGACCAGGAGCCTGAGCAGAGCTACAGGTCAATGACCACTACACGTGGAAAAACCAAGAAGCTGTAAACCGTGGTGTTTTTGTGAAGTCACTCTAAATCCAGAAGGAATGATCAATTTTAGTCCTTGGAGGAATTCAGTCTCACGCCTGAACTTTCCTTGCTGGGAAAAATGTAAGCACTGCTGCATTTTTACCTTGGGACAAGTACTTTTTTGGACATGCACGACTGTTGTCAGGGGTTATTTGGTCCTGTAACGTGCATATCTAGCGAAACTGCCCCAAGAAAGGATGAACTGGGGTTTTCAAAGATTGCTTTGTCAACAGACGTGCAGTGACGGGTGAAAATCCAGAGTCGAAACTGAAGAAAGCCAGAAGAGGGGAAAAAACCACAGCTGGCTGCGTTTGGATAATTTCTCCTCTCCCAATCATCTGGCTGAGGGACAACAGCAGCTCTGCACATTTGGCACCGAGGGAATTAGATCTGCCTTTTGCTATCTAGCCAGCTGCAAACAGATACGGGCGCTCTGAATTCACCCCCACGCTGTCACACGCATTTCTGCTTCTCCCTTCCGTTCGACGCATCAGCCCTGGCTCCTCCTGCCAACATCAACAATGCCCCAGGTACTTCTGAAAGACATGACGGGATCTAAGCTGAGCGCTGCTTTGAGGTAAAACCAGGTGAAGGTCTCAATGCTTTTTCTTAAAGCCTTTTCCAGACTGTTTTCCTTACGGAGCCGCAGGAAGCAAACTGTATTGCCTCCACGCTGTACACAACTGCCCAGTTCCCTTCCCTCCTCCCGCCACGCTCATACATGCTCGTGCAGAGTACTACGGGGATTTGCACCTATTTTGGCCAAATTTTAACATAAATGCATTGATTCCCTTCGTCTGGGACCTCTCCCCTGCTCTGTACCCACGTGGGGACTCTGGTACGCGAGGTTCGCGGCTGTTTGTTCGAGTCTTTCCCTCTCAGCTGAGGGAGAGCTGCCGGCTGGAAAGAAACAGCTCTTCCGTAGGTGGTGGGACACAGTTCCAGGGAGAGAGGGCTGCACAGGCTTTTGCTCACGTTAGCGTTACACAACGTGGCATTTCAGACACGGAAACCACAGTGTTCGAGCAACCGGAGACAGGCAAAACCTGATGGATCCAGGAAGAATTGGACCCTGCTCTTCCACATCTCCAAAGCAGCCTCAGCGCTGCCCCCGGCAGCGTGTTTTGGGGCTTGATCTGGCAAAACAGAAAGGCACGTGCTTAACTGTAATTTAAGCCTTGACTGCACGGAAATTGCTTCTAATTTATGGAGAGCGAAAGAGCTCACCACGGGGGTCAGGAAGAGCAGAAACGCAGCACAGCTGCAGACCGGAGAATGCCAACAAGGTGTCTTCAAAATAACTACGGTGGTTTCTTCCTTGTGGGGCAGCTGTTAAACTATGCAAAGCAGACTGGAAATCCTCAAATCAGAGAACTCTGGGAAAAAGCGGAGCTCATTCTTATGAATTTCCTTCTTAAGAAATTCCCTGTGCTATGACAAAAAAGTTGAAGGGCCTTGGAGAACACCTGCACCACCATGCCTCTCGCCTATGCCCAGAAGTCTGAGAGGCTCCAGCTTATTCCAGTAACAGCTACATCTTGCCTTTTGCCAAGAAAAATAACTTGCAGGAGGAGCCCAAGAGATGCTGTCTTTACAGGGCACAAAACGGTGATTTGAAAGGGACAAACACAAACCAGACTTTTTGCTTGATTTTTCCCTACTTCAGAGTACACCGTGAAGGCACCTGGGCTGGCTCACCTCCCTCTAGCTTTTCACATCAGGAATTTAAGTTTATGCTTTGGCAAGGGCATTTCAAAGTTGCACAATGTGGTTTTTTTATGTCACTCACTGTTCCTGCCCCGTACACTCTTCCTGCCTTTGAACGCTGCTGCCCACCGCCGCGGCGCAGCCTGCCCTTGCGCTGAAGGTCGCCTTCTCATCATCATCATCACGCTTGCAGCCTGAACGCCGGGCCGGGTCAACCACCAGCACTAAGGGTAAGCAGCCTCCAGAGCTCCAAACTTCCTCATGTGTAAAAGAAAGGGAATCGAAGCCATCCGACAGCTTTTGCTCTTCGCAGCAAAGGCAGCAGCAGGGGACGGCACCCAGGCGTGTTTTCAACAGACCTCAGCCCGAGATCCAAAGCTGGAAGCTGATGCAACTGCAAGCTGAAGCACCTCCTCTCTCAGCAGAATAAAGCACCAGCTCCTCGCCCCGAAAGGCTGCAAGGTAGCGGAAGAAAAACCTGCCAGCGGATAAGGATGGAGTACCGCACATCCTGGGCCGGACGCCAGCGCCACAGATGCGAAGGAAGGTGGGGAGAAGGGTGGGAGCAGGGGAGGTTTCATCTATTGAATGAAACCAAAACATTCCTCAGGCGAGCCATTACAGCACAGAAGTAGAAGCTGTGCGAAGCTGCGCAGAGATGCGGAGCACGGAAAGTGCTCCCGGAGGGAGCAGGATGAAAGAGCTGATGAGGGTTAAAGACGCATTAAAAATACAAGCAAATAGGAGGCAGGGAGCTGCGGGTACGCTCACATCCCTTCCAAACGAGCGCTGTCTGAGCAGCATGCATCCCACGACAACACCAGCCCCCCGTTTGGATGGGGCCGAGCTTGCTCCAACCACGCCACCGCTGTTTTTACCACACGGTTTTGCGGGAAACTCTTGGCACAGTCCCACCTGCCGCCTTTATTTTTCCTCAAGCCTCCGTTACTCTGGCTTAACCTCTGGAACGGTTTGTGCCCATGCAGCGGTCGGCGTGGCACGCTGCGGAACGCACCTGTCATCCCCCCTCGGCCCCAGCCAAGGGTTCGTCCCGGCCTGGTCCTCGACACCTCCACCCTACAGACCCTAAAAACCCTAAAAACCCTACACACACCCCCTACACTCCCTACACACACCCCCTACACACCCTACACAACCACCCTACACAAACAACCACCCTACACACCCTACAGCCCCTGCCCCAGAGCCTACACATCCCACAGGCCCTACACACCCTACACGCAGCCATTTGAGGGAGGACACAAACCCCAGGTACACAAAGCCGCACAGCGCTTCTAGGGCAGCAATTTAAAAAAAAAAAAAGGGGTTGGGGGTGAAGGGGAAAGGTGGAATTTGACCCTTCTTTGTCTCATTCGCCCAACGCCTCCCCGTTGGCGCGGGCCCCCCGCACAAGGCCAGGCCCCGCACCTGAGGCCCCGCGGCTCCCGGCCCCGGCCCGGCGGGAAGGGCCGCCCCGCCGGCACCCCCCATCCCGCCCGCC
>JAAGAY010135498.1:0-32116 GCA_011801015.1 Ardeotis arabs | reverse complement strand
ACATCCTTCTCTCTAAACTAGAGAGGCATGGGTTTGATGGATGGACCACTCGGTGGATAAGGAGCTGGCTGGATGGCCGCACTCAGAGAGTGGTGGTCAACGGCTCGATGTCCAAGTGGAGACCCGTCACGAGTGGCGTCCCTCAGGGGTCCGTGTTGGGCCCGGCCCTGTTCAACATCTTTGTTGGCGACATGGACAGTAGGATAGAGTGCACCCTCAGGAAGTTTGCCGACGACACCAAGCTGTGTGGTGCCGTCGACACGCTGGAGGGGAGGGATGCCATCCAGAGGGACCTGGACAGGCTGGAGAGGTGGGCCTGTGCCAACCTCATGCAGTTCAACCAGGCCAAGTGCAAGGTCCTGCACGTTGGTCGTGGCAATCCCAGGCACAAATACAGGCTGGGCGGAGAATGGATGGAGAGCAGCCCTGAGGAGAAGGACTTGGGAGTGCTGGTGGACGAGAAGCTCAACATGAGCCGGCAATGCTCCCTTGCGGCCCAGAAGGCCAACCGCATCCTGGGCTGCATCAAGAGGAGCGTGGCCAGCAGGTCGAGGGAGGTGATTCTCCCCCTCTACTCTGCCCTGGTGAGACCCCACCTGGAGTACTGTGTCCAGTTCTGGAGCCCCCAACATAAGAAGGACATGGACCAGCTGGAGAAGGTCCAGAGGAGGGCCACAAAGATGATAAGAGGGATGGAGCACCTCTCCTATGAAGAAAGGCTGAGAGAGTTGGGGCTGTTCAGCCTGGAGAAGAGGAGGCTCCGGGGAGACCTGATAGCGGTATTCCAGTACCTCAAGGGGGCCTACAAGAAAGACGGGGAGAGGCTGTTCAGTAGGGCCTGTTGTGATAGGACGAGGGGTAATGGTTTTAAAATAGAGGGGGGTAGATTTAGATTGGACATTAGGAAAACATTTTTCATAATGAGAGTTGTAGATCACTGGAATAGGTTGCCCAGAGAGGTGGTGGATGCCCCATCCCTGGAAACATTCAAGGCCAGGTTGGATGGGACTCTGAGCGACCTGATCTAGTGGGGGATGTCCCTGCTCCTTGCAGGGGGGTTGGACTAGATGACCTTTGAAGGTCCATTCCAACCCTAACCATTCTATGATTCTATGATTCTCTAGTCCCGAGTCCAGACTGCATGGAATGACTTCCATCCATACTACTAAAATATCTCATTATCTTAAGATACTTAGCCATAAACTACTAACTAAGAACAACACTTTATTTTGTTATCTTCTGAGCTATGCCTAGGAAATATTTGTAACAGTGCTAATCAGCCCATGTCAAAAGTTTTGAAAATTGAACAGTATGAATGATGAAGCTTCTTAGTGCTTGGAAACATTTCTTAGTTCCATTTATTTTATAAATGTAATTTTAGCCTTAGAAAGAATAAGTGGGCTACAAAGGTGGTCTAGAAAAGGTGATTAGGAAAAATAGATTCTTAAATGCTGTACAATAGTCTACATACATGAAACTCCTAAGAGAAAGGAGCTTACACTTCCCTTCAAATAAAGATCATGGGTCCAAATGTCATAAAAGTTTGTAAAGTTGCACGTTTATTTAATTATCTGAAGGTTTTCCAGACCTCAAATTCCTTCTTTTTTTTTTTTTTATGAGCTATATATGTACTACATATAGTACTTTTTTTTCCATTTAGGATCTTTTGCTCAGCTGTAGAACTGTAGGAAATCTTGTGATACTTACATGTTTTACAAAGTTTTTTGGCTTTCCTCCAAAATTTTGGAGTACCATCTTAATTTATCAATTTTCATATTTGAATGTAAAGTCTCAAAGCTAAGACTGGTCAAATCTGAAAGGTTTCTTCTGTGTTTGTCTCAGATCTATGATTCTCAAATTATTTTATCACAGATTAGAAAACAGATCTGTTTTGTTTGAAGCTATATCCTAACACAGAACAAGACAATGTTTAGATTTCATATAATTTTACATATTTCCTACTTCATGGAAAAAAAACAGGTACATTAATTTTGCATGATATGCATTTATAGATCAAAATTGTATTTTTGTAGACACTCCTCCAAAGCCTGGATATGAACACTTAAAGGGAACTTAACAAATAAACTTTTTGCAATTCTATCACAAAATACAGATTTTATTATTAAAATTTTAAGTAGTGTTTTTAGAATCATAGAATGATTTGTGTTGGAAGGGACAATCTAGTTCCAACTCACCTTCTATGGGCAGGGACACCTTTCACTAGTCCAGGTCTCTCAAAGTCACATCTAACCTGGCCTTGAGCACTCCCAGGGATGGGGCATCCATAGCTTCTCTGGGCAATCTCTTCTAGTGTCCTACCACCCTCATGGTGAAGAATTTATTCCTTAGATCTAATCTAAATCTTCTCACTTTCAATTTAAAGCCATTACCACTTGTCCTATCACTATATGTCCTTGTCAAAAATCCCTCTCCTGCTTTCTTGTAGGCCCCCTTTAGGTACTGGAAGGGGCTTTTATAGTTTCCTCTTTATTTGTGATACCTATAGATATCTGTAAAAGATCTGATATTAAGTTATTCCCTGTTTGAAGCCAAATACAAAAGTCCCCAGTAAGACTGAGCTTTACTCTGTGTCTTACCAGACTTCAAAAAGGTACCTTATGACTTTAAAATAAGTTTCTATAACTGTTTGTGATATTCTATTTCTCTTCACTCTTGTTGCAAGGGAACATGTAAGGGGTACTCAACTTACACACAATTGTACACAGGAGAACATCAACAGTGAGGAATATTGAGGCTAAATAAAAAAAAAAAGAAAATACACTTTGCTATAGCAATATGTGTCTGGAATAGTTAATATCTTAGTAAGTTAATAAAAGGGTTATTCTAATGCAACAAGTATATGAATTACTTTTTCAAAAAATGAGTTTATTATATACAACCAACAAGGTTCACAGATTTTTGTCTTCAGTTCAGCTCTGCATTTCTTTCAGAAGATAACACTAAATTAATATACAAAAAAGGTTTGTAGAACTAGATGTAAATGTGCTTTTCTATGAAAGGGCAAAGAAGAATAAACCTGGTGTTTCTTAGGAGGTATTCTGTAACAATTAAAACTTGGTTTCTAACTACAAAGTCACATTTCTTAATTCTGACTTTACAAAGCTGAATTGTTGTTCATTATTTTATTATTATTGCTTTTTTATGTTTTGCAGTAAACTGACATTGCCAGTAACTTAAATTCAGAACAGATACAAATAAAATCTCTGATGTCAACATCTATTAAATCTATGTAATAAATATAAGTAGTACTTAATAAGAACGTAAATTGTGTTTTAGTTTCGCACTATGTTCATGGCTGAAAGATCCTGCATGTATTCTCACATACCCACTTTATCTCAATGCCTTTGGATATCCTTGGAGAGGACTCTGAGGAACCAAGACTCATAAACCCTGATAAATCTCTCCAAATAGAGTAGAGGGTAAACTAAAATCTCACAGGGTCAGCAAGCACAACAGTAATCTTCTAATGTATTTTAGAATGTTTAGTAGAGAGAAATTAATTCCAGGGCAAAGTTAAAAGATTAATGTACTTACTGAATCCTTAATGCCATGCAAAGTAAGTGACGTCAAAGACTTTTGCATTCTTCTTGGGCTTTAATGTATTTCTTCTATAAAGATCTGTTCTTCCAATAGATCTCTGATGAAGTAGTACCACAATCAGATGCACAGAATAATGATTCTTCCGTCTGGTATTAAGAATGCAGCATGAAGATGGTGATTGGTTTTTTACTTCCATGTTTTGTTACATTTATAATATATGTGTTATCTTAATTGTCCCAGAACTTACACATTTTTACTGTTGATGTTGCCCCCAACATAAGAAGGACATGGACCAGTTGGAGAAGGTCCAGAGGAGGGCCACGAAGATGATAAGAGGGCTGGAGCACCTCTCCTATGAAGAAAGGCTGAGAGAGTTGGGGCTGTTCAGCCTGGAGAAGAGGAGGCTCGGGGAAGACCTGATAGCGGTATTCCAGTACCTCAAGGGGGCCTACAAGAAAGACGGGGAGAGGCTGTTCAGTAGGGCCTGTTGTGATAGGACGAGGGGTAATGGTTTTAAAATAGAGGGAGGTAGATTTAGATTGGATATTAGGAAAAAAATTTTTTACAATGAGAGTTGTAGAACACTGGAACAGGTTGCCCAGAGAGGTGGTGGAAGCCCCATCCCTGGAAACGTTCAAGGCCAGGTTGGATGAGGCTCTGAGCAACCTGATCTAGTTAGGGATGTCCCTGTTCCTTGCAGGGGGGTTAGACTATATGACCTTTGAAGGTCCCTTGCAACTCTAACCATTCTATGATTCTATGATTCTATGTTTAATTTTTGCTGATGAGAGTACTGACAATTACACGATTTTGTAGCTTGACAAATGTCAGTACCATGTCTAGGCTATAGGGTCAATTGCTTGTACAATGATGGTGATGATATTTCCTTTATTTTTATTCCTTTATCATACCTATCTACAGAATATATTTGGTCTGGAAGCCACGCATTAAATTTGGCCTCTCAAGCTTGATGGATCTGCAAAAATACTATTCCAAAAGGAGTTATTGTGCATTGTAAATCATAAATCTGTTGAGAAAGAGGGGAATTGTGTCAAATTTGGAGCAGACATGAGTTATGTCAAGATTGTCTTCATGAAATCAAGTCCTCTTGAGTATATTTTTTAATATTATTTCAGTGTGAAAGCAACATTATCCACATCTAATCTGAAATGTATGTTGTTGTGTTTCAAATTTTTTGCTATTTTACCAATAGGGGAAAAATGAAATTTTGTTAGGATCAAGAAATGAGAAAAGTACACTTGAATTGAAAGTAATACCCTATATCCATACCAAAACTTAGGTGTATGATTGAAACATATATAAGTTTTTTTCAGCATAACTATAATATAGCTGTAACTTGTCAGTAATTGCTGTAGTATTGCTGTAAAAATGCAGCTTGCAACATGGCCTGAACCAAATCGTAAATCTGCTGCATGAATTTACTTGTGTGCTGAACCCTATACTGCTCAATGAGATTTTTTACCTCAATTAACTAGCTTAAAGCTGTCTCAGATGTGCTAGATGCAATGATTTCATGCTCCTCAGTTGCATTATTAGGATTCTCCTCCCCAACTGGATTACATACTACGTAACAAAAAGAACCAGATTCTGTTCCACTCTCTTTCCACAAGAAAAAGGTCATATCTATTAATGCCTGTGAGATTTTATCACATTATTGAGATCTTGTTACATTATTTAGGAACAATAAATGTATTTGTCTTGTTTTAACTAAAATTTTCTTCATTGTAGGTAGCATGGTATGTGGAAAGAATATGGAGATATTGCTATCTGGGTAGGCTTCTTTATATCGATGGGAAAAAGTTACAAGGTAGACTCACATAGAATTTAGCTAAATATTTAACATAGCTTCCGCTACCAAAGCATGCATTGGTCACTAGAAGATGTTGCACTGGCAGTATCTGTATAATTTTGGGAAAGGATTATTCCTTTAAACCACTGTGGCAGATTATGAACTCACATCTCATAAACGTCAGCTGTTTTGTTTTATTTTCTAGACAGTCATTTCTCCATTTATCACCGCCAAAAGGGGAAATAAAAGTCACAAAAAAAATGTGATCAAGTGTAAAAAAAGAAGAGACAGACATGAGTAGTCATAATGTATATTTTTACCCATACAGTAAAGATAAGGTGGTAATGATAGTTGTTTCCATTTTGATTAAGGACTCACTACCCTTACAGGACAGAAGCAGGGCCACTGTGACGAACTATCTGTTCCCTCTTTCTTTTCAGTATTCTATAACCATATCCGCTGCTCTGATTTTTCTTTCTTTAAAAAAATGAAAGCCTTTCAAAGATACCCTCTAAACTAATTCTTTGTTTTTATTCCGTGTATATGCCCTGTTACCAACATAATTCTGTTAATTAACCTTTATCAACCTTTTTTAGATCTTTCTTCTAAACTTAAGCACCAAATAAGAGAAGTGTCCATAGCAAACTTAGGGCAAAGTTGACTGAAACTAAAGCTTGAAATTGTTCTCAGTACTGAATTTCACACTATTCAACTGTATTCAACTGAACTTGAGGACATTTAAAGTACATTTTTATTATTCCTTGTTTAAGTTGTATTAGATATAGTGCAATGTCTTGCTTTAGCAGCTGTTTTTTACACCTGAAAGTATTGTAAAAATCTAGGATCTCATCAGTTTGGGGTTTTTTTCCCATCATTTTCTTGATTCTTTTCTTGTGACAAATGAGGCCTTTATAAATTAGCTCAGCTGGTGCACATTTGACCCCAATTTTTGAATGTATTCCCTGGGTCAAGTACTTTTGTGTGTGAGAATAGAGTCATTCTTCCCACCCTGAGGCAATGAGAGTACTCATGCTTACCATCAACACATTTTTAATCATAAATATTTTTCCACAAATTCCATATAAACAAACAAATCTAATGCTAATAACAATTAAAGGCAATTACCGATTATTTCCTAGCCTTTATTTACCCATATTAAAATATTTTACTGAATAATAAATTTAAAATAAAAATCTGTTCCTTTTAAATAGCTGGTATATGGGTGTTACAACATATTTAAGTGAAAAGTTATTTTGCTTAGAAAAATTCAACAAATCTTATTTTCTGATTTTCATGTAAATGTAAGAATGATATTGTTATATCTATATGTGACTGTCTCTCACCTGCTTTGTCTTATCAGTTTCTTCCATTGCCAGGAGTTTTTCTTCTACAACCTAAGTGCCAACATATGGTTGCATTCTGTAACATGAACTCATAGCTAAATCTATGAAGTTCATTCTTTAGTCTCCACCTTTGGGACATCAGTAGGTGGTAATCTTAGCAACCTGGATGTGATATCACCATTGTGGCATTTTCATTGACACAGAGACCCCTTGCCCTCAAGTATAATTCCTGAAAAATTAGCCTCTCATTACAAAATATTAAATCTCTTGTCATTCAACCCTGTATCTTGATGGAAGTGTTGGGTATTCAGTAAGGGTAAAAAGCTCCCCTAAGGATTAAACTTGGCACTTCCCTGCTTGGTGATACAGGTTCTGGATGGGTGGTCCCTCTGGATTTCCTTTCAATAACAGGTTCATGGGCAAGTGGACAATAGCTATATAGAATTAGAAAGCTTTAATTCAACAGCCCCAAAATTTTATGAGTTTTGAGGTGCCAATTATATTAATTATGCTTTGTTACATTGGCAAGGGGAAAGGATTGCCTTTGATGAGAGAGTAGTTTCTTATTTACTATTATAAAATATCTTACAAAAGCTTTCCTCCTGGGTGGTTTGCCTTTTCCTAATTTAACTTTCTAGAGAATGTTCGAGTTGTCCCTTCTTTCCTCTTCGTGGTGATTTAGGTTTGGTGAAATCTAAACAATGTGTTTCATATTTCTTATTTGCCAAAAGAGACTTTTGGGGCAAGGCTGAAAGAAAGCAGTGCTTTTGGTTAACATCTCCCATGAAAGCAATATATCTAGAATAATTGTCCTGGGAAAAGCAAGCCAAAGAAATTTGCTCAGCTGTAGACTGACTGAAGAGCTCAACGATGTGATAAATGGGTTACCTTATCTGAATACTGCATAATGTCAACCTGTATATGGCAGCCTTGATATTAATACAAATTGTTATCACATTTAGGTAAAGAAGAAAGTTCCTCTAGGAATGTAGATGTTAAAAATGTTCCCACTCCTTACAAAACACTAATGGTTAGGGTTGAATACTAAGAAACAATAGTGTAATTATTATGTTTATATAAATTTCTTCTAGGATTAAAATTTATAAAATAATTCTAATAATTTTAATAAATATTTTTGTCTATGTTTAAAAAAACTAAACAGTTTAATAATAATAATCCGTGATTATTAAAATAGAAGTTAGCAGAGAGCTGAGACAACACATGAAATTACTTGTTCATGGTATCATTAGGAGCTGATAATTTAGGATAGTACTTTTAAACACTGTCAAGGATTTTTCAGAGAACTTATTCAAAGTCACGGCTATCTCATAATTTGAAATAAACTGCACATTTTTTAAGCAAATGAATGACTGTTAAAAATGAGACTCCTATTTTTGCTTTTGAATGGTAAATTTTAATGACAGTTTAACAAATCTACCCTATCATTTTGAAATCTGTTTTTTATAGGCATATTTTATTTAAACTGTGTGTTAAGTGTGCAATAAATCACCACAGAATATGGAGAGTAATAAGAATCCTTGTTTAAGCTAAGCAATCAGAGGATCCAGTAACTAAATGACCATGTCATGACTGGATTAAATTTGACTATAGTGTTAGTATTTAGATGCATAATTTATAAGAATTAAAGAAGAGGTATTTATTCACTTCAAAGGACATATAATAACCTGCTCATCTACATTCACTGTAGTTTGTTTATACTGTGTTGAAGGGCACTCTTCATGTTCTCCTCTGTGGTTTAAATTAGAAGGTCATACAGCCCATGGTAAAAAAAAAAGAAAACAAAAAACTACCCCGCTCTGTATTTCTGGCTTCTCTTGCCTATTGGTCAGCCTAGTTTTAAATAGTGTTTGGAAGAGATTAATTCCCTTGAGGAATTGTGATCGTTTTTCAAGTACAACCACTGTTCATTCTCTCTGGAGACACTTTGATTCACTCTCAGCCTATCAGCTACATATGTAAGGTACCTTTTCAAAGTATGTATCAGTGAAATTCTTCTCCTGGCTTTTCACCTACTAATTGCAAGCAGGGAGCTAGTTCTCCTTTTTCAAACAAAGACATGATTTTTAAATCTTGCCTCAGTTTAACTATGGTTGTAAAGCCATATACTGCATAAATTGTGATCATGATAATGTGAAGCTTTCATCTTAGCTTGAAATAACATCTGTCTGCTGCAACATCTTTGAAATTTTGATTGATAAAGGATTTAGACCTGGTTTTAATTATTGTCTTATGTACTTGGCAAAGGTTAATATTTTGCATGGGGAAAAAGATGAGGCTATAATTCCTGGATTTAAGGCAAAGACTCCAGAATTTTTCTTAACTATGACTTCCAGTGCTAAAGAAAACATAATTTTTAGAAATAGATTTGTTGTTTGTTTGAAAATATGGAAAGTTTTTTCATGGCTTGTGTGGTTTATAAACAAAAAGTTTATTACCTCTGCATAACTGGGAACAAAAATAATTCTATATGCATTTGTTTAGTAAATCAAGCTTTTAAAATAAAAGGAAAGTCCCACATTGGTAAATAATTTTTCTATTCAGAGTTTCAAATTCATTAACAACTCATTGCTGCTCAGTTTATGGGAATTACACTAGCTCTCATTTAGCCATATTTTTCTGATAAACTGAAGTTGATCAAACCCAACCATAGATCAAATCAAAGAAGTCTGCAAATTCTCTTCTGTTTCTTCAACTACTGCCAATTAGATGAAATAGAAAATTAAATCTTACTGTGTCATATTAATTCTTGTGATACCAAATTTTAGGACACGACCAGCATCACAAGACAGATATCTTTTTATTTCAAATTACACTATGTCCTGATTTGTGGGGTTTTTTTTTTATGAGTACTCTTCTGCCAGCTGGATCTATAATTAAATGCCAGTATATAGCCTGGATGGATATTGCATGACATTAGTATTTTAAAGAAATAATAAAATCTAAAGTTTCTTAAACAGAATTGGAGTTTTCATAGCATCGTAAAGTCACACATTAAGTTCATTTTGCTATACAAAATGTACAATGTCTTTTTTTATGAGAATCATATCCTGTATTTTTAAAATTTTCTTAAATTCTCATGGCTAAAAAGATTGATAAGGTGACTGGTGTTGAATTCATAGGTTTCTGGTTTGTATTTTAATCAGTATCTCTCAATACTCTAAATTATCATCCAGATTATATGACTATCGTATTCCATTTCCTAATTCTCAAAACAAAGTAAATGCAATCTAAATGAAAGTACAAGCTAGTAGCGTCTTCCCAGTTTCAGCAGAGAGCAAGGAACAATTTGACATAAAAACTGAAGTATCTTTTCTTCTGCAAAGATGATCTATCCTGGTTTGAAAAGAAGAATTTTGGGAGTTCAGTGTGATCAAATTGGAATCATCATGAAGTTTCTTCTGTAAAAAATTGAAGTGGATGGATGAAATGGAGTGGATGGAAGAACTACTTCATACACTGTTTAGTGTATAATATGATGTCTTTACCCCAGGTTTTCAAACTAACTTATGCAAGCTAATGATATTAGTCAGAGACTATAGACTATTTTTAGATTATTACAGTAGGAAAGTTTGTGATCTACTGATTAAAGACCTGTGTATATACTAATTACTAATGTTGGTTTACTCTGAACGTTGAAAAAGCTCTTCAATTCAGCAAATATCTAAGTTTTTCAGAGGTTTTTCTGAATCTTCAGAACATATGAAGCAGGCTTACACACTCTGGAAATGATCCAGTCTTTGTGGTGTTGAACATTGGATTTCTAGACTTAATTTACTTTTTTTGTTTGTTTGTTTAAGTCTTCCAGAGTGACCAACTCATAAAATTCAGTGATTTCACTTCTTTAGCTTTTGATTTTCATCAATCCTTCTTGTATGATAACATGCAGAACACATCCATAAAGTAGCTTTTGTTTACTTAAAATATGGTATGCTTTTTTTATGCTTCCACAGAAGATGTCTTTGGCTGGCTGACAGTTTATTTGAAAACTGTTTTAACTACTGTATTAATAAACACTGCTACTTACAGATCATTGCAATATGTTTTGCATATTCCTTCCCTATTTTTGTATTATTCAGACATGTAATGAAAACAGTATATGGGGCTAGGTTTTAAGCATTTATTTTTAACTACTGTTTATGTCTCCAAATTCATTCCTTGTGTAAGATGTGTCTAGAAAGGCAATGAATATGGATGAGATTGACCCATGTTCCTATATTTTCACATAATTTCTGCAAAAGACAGTTGTCTGTGCTAGTCTTTGTGGGAGAACTGTATCATATGCTAGCTTTGAAAGAGGATTAAAGAGATGATATAATAGTTTTTCTAACTCGAGTTCAATGATTCTTTATGATGTGATTTTGAAGTGAGCAGCCAAAAGATAAATAAAAAAAGATGAGCTTTTAAACCCAAGGAATAGCTGTTGTTCATATATTTATTTCATAGAATAAAGAAAGAGGAATCAAATAACTTCATGTATACACGTCAAGTCAAGAGAAGGCGAGAAGCTTCTCTTAAATTCCTAAGGAATGTGTAGGATTCCATAATCCTTATTTGTTGTGGATGTGTTCTTTACTTAAATACATATTCTTCCAAATACTGTAGCATGCCAACCTGCTTCTGCAAGGAAAGTCTCTCTCATGGAGAAATGTCTGATTTGCTGCAGTTAAATGAAGAATTTTCTACTCAGGATCTATTAAAACATGGTTTTCTTTTTCTGCATACAATGGGCTTATAAAGGATTGAAGACTGGGAGATAGGGGCCTAATTAGAACAAAAAACCAAAACAAGGAATTAGGAACACAAGTTGATTGGCTTTCACTGTGACTTTTGGACTTTTGAAGACTCCCTCGAATACTCCCACTTAAATGTTGACATGTTTTCCATGAAGTATCATTCATTAGTCCAGGTTACTCTAAGGTTAGCTGCTGCCATTCTAAATATATTCTACTAAAGCAAAGAAAAATGTTCATTCTAATTGTGTGGTCTTCTCTAATCTCTGCTGTGAGGCCAATAAACCTGAAATAAGCATTTGCAAAAATGTGCTCTAAAACATGCCCCAAAGCCACTGGTGCCTGCTAAGAAGACAATTTTAATCTTTCACAGATAAAGAAAAGCACTTAAGGAATGAAAGGTTTAGTTTGTTGCTTTTGTGCTAACAAAAGCTTGGCTCTAATGGCAAATATTTTAACATTGAACTGAGCAATAGAAAGACATTTGACACTTAAACTTCCATAATAGAGCTATGATGAAGCTTTTTTTTTTTTTTTGTTGCACAATAGGAAAGCAATATGGAAATAACTCTGCAGAAAAATAACAATAAGAAACATATGCATATACTATCAATATTTCTTCAACATATTGTGGAAGTAGAACCACCCCACAATTATCCTAGGCTTGTGAAACTCCTAAAAAGTGATGTTTAGTTATAATAAAATCTGCTTGTATGATGATGTCTTGCAATGTGGTTTAATTACAGCTAGCTTAAACAAAATGATGGTTAATCTGCACAAAATGTCAAACAGTTTATAGGCTTTGGCTTCAGTTTTACATTCTGAATGTGTAAGAGCTTTCAACAAAGTCCAATCCTCCTGCATTTCCCCACAATTATCTCCTACCTCAGTGTATATACAGTGACCTACATTCTACAGTAAAATGGCTTCTGCCAGAGGACTCCACATTTGGAGTACGTTCTACCTTTTATGTAGACAAGTGAAAATTTTTATTTGGCTCATGAGTAGAAAGGAGAGTAGAGAACTCCTGCATTGTGTTTAATTTTCTCTGGTTTTCCTGGGTTAAGTATGACAAATCAACACTTCATTGACCAGATGACCTTTGAAGGACCCTTCCATCCCAAACTATGCTATGGTTGAGGTTGCTAATATTCATGGAGATATGAGCTTTGTGAACAGGTATAGTGCTATCAATACAGGCCAACTCTCCCTTAACCAGTAGAGATAAGTAAGGGTTCGCAAGAGGAAAGCTGGATTTGAAACAGTTTGTCTTCCTTTTGTGACTTCTGTGAATTACTTTTTATCATTTTTGTAGTTTATATTTTTGTGGTTTTTTTAAAATATTTATCTAACAGCTTCTTCTGGTCAGACATGCAATGGAAAAGCTGGTAAAAAATAAGAAACTAGTCTTTTGAATGCTATATCTCATCACTGGATTTCATTAGATAACAGATTTTAGTATGCAATGTTTTATACTGTTTTAAATTAGTAAAATTTAATGTTAAAACCAGTGTGTTTTTACTGAACAAATGACACTGAAAATATAACTTCTGAAGACTTGCTATCCTCTAGTATTTTTTATTACCTCAGTGACTAGTAGCTTACTTTTATTAATAGAAAGTATTTGGGAAAACCAAGCAGTAATAACTAACAAATGTTGACTTATTTTCGTTTCTACTTACAAAGTAGTTAGAATTCATTCAAGCCATATATAGTTACAAGGATAGTATGTAAGATTATACATCCTATTGCTACGTTGGCACAAAAGAATATGTTCAGAAGATAATGAGCTTAATAATTTTGATGATAGGCAGATGGTAATATTTGCCAGCAATACAAGAATGAATATCATGGGGAAAACAAATAGGAAAATAAGGAAAAACTGAAAGAGAAAATAAAGATGAAGAGAGTAGCAGAATTAATTTTTTTATTTATGTCCATTCAGCTCATTTCTTCTTTGTATCACATCTTTTAAGTGATTTATCCTCTGTGCGTTGAGAAATCAGTATATTTAACTGATTCTTTGATTTCTTTGAAATTAATTTGTAGTTATAGCTATAACTATATATAGTCTATTCTCACTTATTATAATATCAACAGGGACAAGCCAATATGTAAAAATATTTTTAGTTATGTTCTTGTACAATTTTTGGGTTTTTTTCTTCCTTTTTCACTATAATATGATTTTCATATTGCTGGATCTTGGATTTAGATTAATAACTCATCATTTGACTAGCCTGAAGAAGACTTGGACACTATGCTCACTAAATGCAAAAATAAAATTATAAGTGAGAAAACAAACCAAAAAATATTTTTAAAAGACAAAAAAAAGGCAAGCAAATGAAAGAAGCCCCTCCTCATCGAAACAAAGTGATATAAAAAAGAAAGAGGAGATAATCTTATTTCCCAAATCATGACAGAGATGGTTATTAGATGTTTGTAGAAGGAATTGTTATGTACAAGGAGGTTATGAAAACATTGATCTCAAAGAACAAGTTAGAAATTTCTTATATAAATTACATATTTTTAGTGACTAAGATTGATAGGGGTAAAATACACAATCCAAAAAATTTTGCACATTTTAAACTGTGTAAAAGAGCAGATTGGAACCATTGAAACAGAATAATCATGGACAGTTTAAAAAAGTAATGTTGCAAATATCAAAAAGGTGAAAAAAATGCAGCAAAATAGATATGATGGAGTTTTAGGATATGTATATTTATTCAACTACTGGCCATTGAAAGGATATTTTATGATGAATACTGGATTACTTGAAAAAATAGTAAATAACAGAATAGTTTAATTTCTCATTTTAATGTGGTGCTTTTTTGTCTTTTTATATTTATTTAAAGGAATGATCTAGAATGAGAAAAAGCCCCATCAGGAATCGAATATAAGCTGAGGCTGCTTAGCAAACCTACAGATCAGATCCTGAGTAGTAAAATAGGTCGTAATCCTATAATTATACGTGAACACAGTTTCTTTTGCGTGCAGTGGGAGTTCCAACTTATTTTAGCAATTTAAAATTTATCTTCTGATAGCACCTTGGGATCCTTTTACAGTCAGTAATGGAGCCAAAACACAAAGTTTCTTAGTCCTTACTCTGCTGTATTCTCATTAGTGTTCATGATTTACACTGGTCATAGTATACAGCAGAGTGGAGTTGAGATAGTGTACCATTAAGTAAAATATTAAAATTTATTTTTTTTTAGTTTGTCATGCACGTTTTCTTTATGCATTAAGTAATTCTTTCAGCCACATGCAACCTCTTCAGCTTTCACAACCTCTCTGCAGTTTTGAAAAGAAAACAGTGCTTAGTTGATTTAAAGTCTGTGAGGAAGAGACAGAAAAAGAAGAACTACTGTAAATGTAACTCAAAAAATCATGAAAACCTGGATAGTTTAATGATTTTGTGGTTTCAGTAGACAGTGTTCTGTCTGGTAAAAAGCTTTGTCAGAAGAAAGCTGTTACCACATAGCTTGTGGAAATGCCTTTCACTCTAACAGGTCAAGGGAGGTGATTCTCCCCCTCTACTCCACTCTTGTGACACCCCACCTAGAATACTGAGTTTAGCTCTGGGGCCTCCAACATAAGAAGAACACTGATCTGGACCTGTTGGAGCGGGTCCAGAGGAGGGCCACAAAGATGATCAGAGGGCTGGAGCACCTCTCCTATTGAGGCCAGGCTGAGAGAGTTGGGGTTGTTCAGCCTGGAGAAGAGAAGGCTCCAGGGAGACCTTATAGAGGACTTCCAGTACCTCAAGGGGGCTAGTAAGAAAGCTAGAGAAGGACTTTTGACAAATACATGTAGTCATAGGGGGTCTTAAAGGGGGTCTTAAAGGGGTCTTAAACTGAAAAGGGTAGATTTAGATTAGCTATAAGGAAGAAATTCTTCACTGTGAGAGTGGTGAACAGGTTGCCCTGAGAAGCTGTGGATGTCCCAACTGTTCAAGACCAAGCTGGATGGAGCTTTGAGCAACCTGATCTAGTAGGTGTCCCTGCCCATGGCAAGGGGGTTGGACTAGATGATCATTAAGATCCCTTCCAACACAAATCGTTCTATGGTTCTATGATTTATGATCCTATGATTTATGATTCTATGATTCTATCAGTCATCTTGGTTTTTTTTTGTTTAATGTATTTTTTTTTTGTTTTGTTTTCAAAGATTTTGTGAACTATATTCATAGGCTGACCTGCCCATAGGCAGGTGTCACTCTGCCCGAAAACAACGGTGGCATGAGCAATGAGAACACTCTCCTTGAATCTTATGTTGGCTTCAACTGTAGGTTAGTTTAGGTCTCACAAAGTTCGTAAAAGTTTACAGGCTGACATTGATGGACTCTGAAGTGCTTGGTTTAAGCAGAGGTTAGCCACAGCAGGAACACTACCTTTACTCAGTTGGCAAGGGAGACACCATAATCAAGAAGGTGACTTTCCCAGGCTGGGAATTCCCTAATACTCAGGATATGCTGACCTCTCTGATTTCCCCAGCTGAAGAAAAACTGACTACACACTTCTGCTATAGGGAAATTGTGGTAAAAAAAAAAAGTTGAAAATAGTGCTTTTCTTAGATTTGAGGCAGCTACTGAAGCATAGAAGTAATACAATAAATTACCTGAGAAGAAATAAAACTGATGACCCATAATGCTCAATTTCTGATGTAGAAAAAGGAGAAGTAATGATAGAGAGATTTTTAATGGCAGAGGTGGGATTTACTCTACAAATCTACCCTTAACTGTTGATAGAACTGGATTTATGATAAACTAAGAAAGTTTCTATCTCCACCTCAGCACTTCCCAGAGTGGTGTTTACTCCCAGTCACTTAACAGGGCACTTCTACATACTGGCTGTATTGCCATCATAAGATCAACCATGAATATTTTTAAGAACTATAGTAAAAGATAACTAAATTCTGAGGATCTGAATCCAGGTTTCTGATATTGTTATTTTCTGAGTTAATACTGTTCTAATAATTTATATTGATGAGTAATACAAGATGCTTACTGTAGATTATTTTCCAAATAACCATAAATGTTGTTGTATTCAATCTATTTTTACAGTCTTTTGGGAGCTATCACCTGTGTTGTACAGACTGGACTGTATTTTGAACTCTTTGTGGATTTGCAACTCAGTGAGAGTTTGGAGAAAAAGGAGATTAACCTTGTAACTAACTGAACATTTAGACCATTACGGAGGGAAATATAATTTACAGCTATATTGAAATAATCTCCTTGCAAATTTAACTTCTAACAGCATGACAAACAAAGTGACTTTTTTCATTTTATTATGTAAATGCTGTTTTGTATGTGATCTGTTGGAAGACTTACAGTAGAAAACAAGGGAGGACAGTTACCTTTGTTCACAAGTGCTGCCCTCTGGGTCAAGGGAGGCCCCTGGAAGGAGAAAGAATTTGCTTATCCTAAAAGATCAACTGAGAGTAGCACAAAAATCTTCCTGAGCCCTACAGGAAATTCTTGTACATGTTAAAATGGGAGGGCAGAGGGTAGGTGAAGGCATGAGGCAGCAAGCGAGAAGCTTGCAGATGAAGGGCAGAGAGAGAGGGAAGGGGATCTTGAGCAGAGTTGTGCATGCAGAAGGAAAGGGGTGCATAGTCAGGCTTCAGTGGTGAGGAAAGAGGAATTTCCTTGTGACTCTGGGCAGGGAATGGGACTTGGCAGACTTTGTCCAATGCACAAATCATTGAATGTGGCTGAATTGCAAAGAAAAAAGAAGTCGCATCCTGTCAGAACTCAATGAGTATCTTTGTTTTCAGGCCTCTTGTTTTGGCTGACTCATCCTGTACACCCAACTTTTCCCCCTAATTAGCAAGCTACCTTGCACCTGTGTAATGCACTGTAAAAAAGTTAACTCTAGATATTGGAGAGTACATCTTCATGTTTGCTCTTCAAGGAAAAAGAGTGAAACTCTAACTTTCAGTTTGGAGTTGCATCACACAGCAATATATTTAATAATACTTTTGCAGCTTCTGTTTCTTTAAGTTTGTTAATATATTTTCGCCTTAATAAAAACCCGTGAAGTAGTTTAGACTCAAAAGGATTAGATTTTGTATATTCAGTCTTCTTCCATCTGCAATGCAACACCTAAGTGAGTAATTGTATTCAGATTAAACAGCAATTTTAATGTCATTTTATTTCAACAAAAAGATGCTACAAATATAATTAATCTTTTAAATTTATAAAACATTATATACTTTATAAAACATAGATTTCATTCAGTGAATGACTTGAATAGGATTTGACTGAGGAAATCTGATAAATCAGATTGATTCATTTGGACTATTTACATAAAGTAAAAACCTTCAAGTTTGGGACAATCTCCGAATCTTGAAAATTATCAGACATAGTCACTCTGAATACAGTTGTTTGCTACTGTGAATCAGTGGAGCTAATTGAATTTTGCCCAGGATGTGGGCATAATAGTGACTGATCCAGCATACAGTCATTCTTACAAAAGAGGCAAATAAAATCCTTCCTTGATATAACTCATAATTAGAAGCATTAACTCCTTTGTACTGCAGATATTAGGAAGGATAATTAAATAGTTTGGGTTTTTTTTCTGCCATCATTCCTCCTACAGAAGTAAAATGAAATCTTAGAGTTCAGTTGCAGTGTTTGTCTCCTGATCATTACAAAAGAGTGTAGGCACGACGTTGATAACTTTTACTAACACAAAAGGCCTGTACTTGCATGAATTATCCTATTGGTTTCACTGTGCTACTTGTACAGGAGGGGATATGCATGATCAAAGCAAAGGATCATTAACTTTCTCTGAGTTATTTATGTTCTTTGAAACAAGATGCTGTGCTTCGAACAGATTTTTGTGGCAACAAGAAAAGCCATTTTTTAAAAGTGCATAGTACAAGCTAGAAAGAGAAGTTATTTTTCTCAATTTACCATTAAAATCCTTTTGATCTCTGCAACCACAAGAAAGATAACACAGTAAAGCCCTGGATGTTGATGACTGGAACAGAAAGTATTAGTTAAATTTAAGTTACTGAACACAAACTTTGAGAATAAATCTATCTACAGATGACAGTTTAAAGGAATCCAATTTTTCTAAACTTCAGAAGGTGTTGGTAATATTTTAACAAACTTAGAGTGCATGGTGACACGCAGTGTAACCAGAGATTAACCCATCAGACTTTAGGCTTAAAATATGTATTTTACTTTTTTAAATTGACCTGAAGCAGGAAGAGAATGCACTTGCCGTGAATATCGAACTATTTATAATAATCCTAACCTAGAACTGATTCTTTTCTCTATGTATTTTTATTGTGGTTTTTTTCCCTATTTGAAAGTACATACCTGAATAATGTGAATTAACATATGTACTAAACAAATCTGTGTGTGCCCTTTGGTATGTAATTAGGTTCAGTCTAGAGCAGAATCTGGTTTTTGTATTTTACATCAATTGCAAATTTATTTCCATATGTTTCTTCAAAGCATCTGTAACTTTCAAGTATTTATTTACTGGTGAATTTGACAACAAATGAGCTATGAAAAGGCTTTGATTTTGCTTTCTTTCTGCTGTCTTGTAGTTTTCTTTCTGTTCCCATCCATACTGAGAATTGCACCACTGTAAGAAAAAGAAAATCACATATCCATATGTCACACTAAATGAAACTCTTCAGTGATATTATAGAAAAGTACTACATGAAAAGTAAAACTCCTCTACTGCATATGATAGCTACTAATGCATAAAAGGACTAATGATGATACTACACTTAGGAAAACAGAAAAAAATCAAAGGTCTAGGCTTGAAACATGTAACTTAAGTTATTCCAGTTGAACAAGAGGAGGTAAAGTATGTAGTCATTTACTCAGCAAATGTGACGGGTATTGAAAGTACAAAGTTAACTGTCTAGGATCAAATAAATTCAAAAACAGCAAGCAAACACTAAACAATCCTAAATGAGGGGACCTTGACATGAATTTAATGTTCATCAAGGTAAGCGGATAAACTATTTTGAAGAAAATATTCTTCTGAGTTTGAGGAAAGTTAATTTGAAAAAAAAAATATCTATCATTTTGATTCATTGTGGCAGAAGGCAGAGTGAGTGCTGGAGAAGAGGATGAGGAAAGAGATTTTCTCTATTGCTTGTAATGGCCTTTAAAAATCTACTGGGAACAATTTTGTTTTCTTAAACTAACTGCTCTAAACTGCCTGACTGCAGTTCTGACCTATCATCATAGCAACAGATAATGTCACAACACAGATCTATCACAATTTATTATCTAAATATATTACGTATCTTTTTCTCTCTTTTCTCTCAATGTCCTCCAGCAGTCTGAAGCTGCTTTTGATGATAGTTCTGGAAAATTAAAAAGTCATGGAATGTGTGGGAACCCAGAGCCTGGGACACTGCTAAATTGTCATAACTTGAAAACTGTGTCATTCGTGAAATAACACATACCCCAGTTTATATTGTACTGTTTAGATTAAAACATAAACTGTAGCACATGGAAACTTTTCCATATGCACTGTGTGCCAGTGCCTAGGATTAAAGCTGGAGGCTCATGTCTCTAAGTTTGGGACTAGGAACCTCAAAATGCCATTGTCAGGCCTCAGGATGAAGTTTTCAACAGATAATTATGGCAGAAACTGCCCAGCTATTTCTCATTCTGGGACTGAGAATTAGAATCATGTGGAGGTCAGAAATAACCTTGAGGAAAGGATTTTAAGGCATTAAAATGGGTATCACTGGGAATCAGAATTATCCTACAGAAATGCTGATATTGTCTGGGAAACATAATTAGAAGGGATTATTGTCCTTACGTTTTCTGGTTGAGAAGTTCTCTTTTATCAGATTTTGCCAGGAAAGAATGTTTAATCACTGATCATGTCACTTAACCTTCAATTTTGGAAACCAAATTATTGTTCTGAATTTCTTCTTTTTTTTCCTTTTTAATTTCCCTGAAAGAGATGTTCTCCAGTCCTTTAATAATTTCCCTGGACTTTTCCAAATATTGTATAATTTTTCATCATATCTCTTTGAATACATAATTAGACACAATAATCTAGCAAGGATGGCTTCAGTGTCAGTACAAATGTAATATAACCTCTTCACTCATACTTGGCTTTTTTCACAAAAACTTTCAAGGACTTTTGTATTCCACAATGAAAACTCATGTTCAAGTAATTATCCATGCTGACCTCTAAGTCACTCAAAATTTCTCTCATTCCTTAGAATTCCCAGTCTTGAAGAATGAGTTGCATTCCTTGATGACAATTATGTTCTTTCCACTTGACGATGTTAAACATGCATCGTTTTCCCACATTATGTTTACCAAGAAACTGATTTCATTCTGCATACATGACATAGTCTTTTTGCTACTACTGATTCTACTGATCTTTATATCATTAGAAAATTTTATAATGATGTATTTACATTGTCTTTCCTGAAGTGCTTGATTAAAAAAGTTAAATAGACTATATGCAAGAACTAAAATCTACGGGCCTACATTAGAAATATTACCTTATAATAATAATTTTAAAAGAAAAAAAATTAGTTTGTTTTAACCTTTTAAATGCATGATACTACCTACCAATTATCAAGATGTAGAAGTCTAAGTGTACCAACACTGAAAATATGAACCTTATCATCCAACCACCAGATGTACTCCAAAAATATACAATTTGAAAAAATATATTTAAAACTGTCAATCACATGGATGCATAAACTGTAGATTTCTTTCTCCTTCCCTTATAAATCTTTTGTGTCTTATATATATTTATGACTACCAGCTCCTCCTCTTTTCTATCATAATTATTAGTTAATTAATTGATACTTTCACATCTCTTCTACATCTGTTTTAGCTAGCATAGCCTTCTTCCTCAGCAGAAATTTTGACATTTTTGGCACTAAAGGAATTCCCAATTATCAGTGACATTTAATTACTTTCTCCCAATAGACTTTGCTCATAATTGTTATCAAATTCACGAAGCTTGCCTATATAATGTAAGTGAACTGTAAATATGATGTAATTTGGGACTTTGCTCTGCACTCTCTGACATAATTGACTCATTATTTCTTGTACTGTACCAGTTGTTAATTTTTGCTATGAGATCAGCGCTTCTCTACATGTGGCGATAAAAAGCTTACAATTCCTCTATATTAGATACAATATTTTTGTTTCAGATTATGTTTTATGATTTTATAAATACTGAAAGTATTGAAGGGCTCCCTGCATGTGACTTCCAGCATGTGTCAGTAAGAATTGAAATCCCTGACAATAATGCATCTTTTTCCCCCTATGCTGGTCTTTTCCCCCCTATACTGGTCTTTAAAAGGTTGTCTAGCGTGATTTGGTAATCTGCAGCTCCAGATATGTTGCTTTATTTATTACCACAGTAACTCCTAATTACTGAAGTTTATTTGTTTCACAATGTTGGTAACTAAGAAACAGTTAAAGTTATTTTTAACATATTGTATCATCCCCCTCCTTTTTTCCCCATTGACTTCTTCCTAAATAGGTTATTATCATCAATGGAAGGACTTCAGTAATGCGAATCGTATAGCAAATTTCATTTAGGAATTACTGAAATATTACAACCCAAATTCAGTAATTCCTAAGTAGGTCAAACTCAGCTCAGGCAGGAGCAATTCCATTTTCATTTGTTTACTACCTAGACTTCTCACAGTCACATGTAGGAAATTAAATAGTTTCTCCTTTCTGTCCATCTGTGACTTGATTATATAGGATCCTGACTTCACGGTTTCGTGCTAAGTGTAGATGTATACTTTTTCCACATTTTCACTTCCCTCTTATGTTTATCCCTCCTGGCTACTTCAGCCATGCTATTCATGGAAGATTGATTCCAGGAAGCTCTAACAAGGGCACATCCTTCTTTTGCTGTACAAGAAGGTTATAACTTCTTCTGACCCCTGACTGCTTTCGCTCATGACATGGGATGAATCTCTGGGAAATGCTTTAATGTTCTTCTCCTTCAACGCCCCTTAGAGATCTCCAGACTATTTTACAATTAGTCATATATGGTGCTATCCGTTATAGCCATGATCATGGTCTTAGGACCACTTTGAACTACAAGACCTTTTCCTGACTACCTATGAAGCAAACTGGAGTAATTCCAGTCTTGTAATTGCATCTTCTGTCTTGACTCCAAGGGGAAAGGACAACATCCTTTTGTTGACTTGCTCATTACAGTACGCTTATTATATTCTTTGTAGGAGAAAATACCAATGTCATGTGTTTTCTTTCCTTGGATCATTGAAGATCTTCCTGTGTCCTTTAAAAACAGCTTCATTCCTGTTTGTAAACCCAAAATTCCAACAGCAGTGAAGGTCTACAAAGATCTACATTCAAGGTAAAATGTAGTGCATTGATTGAATGGTATGCTTTAATGAAGCCGAGGGACACAAGTTTAACAATGAAAAAGTAACTATTAATTGATCTATGTCTATTCTGAACAACAAATGAGATGTGTTCTGTGGTAAAAATAAAATGTGACAGGAAATCCATACATAAGTATATATGAGTACTATTCTCATAAATATGTATTATAATAAACACTGACATAGATGTACAAGAATAAAAAGTAAAATGAAGGATAAAAATATGATAATCTTATTTCTGCAATTTTTAAATTTTATATTCCCTAGTTCAACAGTACTAGTGGTACTGAACTGTAGAATTTGCACTCTTATTAAATACTACACATACTTATGAAAAATAAATTATTGTCATTGTAGTTTTAATCATGATCACAGTCATTTTCTTCTAGAATCATTCTTCATTTCTGAGAAACGAGTCAAAGCTATGAAAAGAACAAACTACCTTGAGATCATTAAAAAAAAAGGAGAAAGAAATTAAATATTTTCATGAACAATTCTCTGTAGGCTTTAAAACTCACTTTCACCATCTAGATCCTCTAAGGTCTAGCATTTCATATCCTTTTCTTTCATTTTATATGGCTAAAACAGTGCATGCACTAGAGAATACTCTGTGATTTATCATTGCTGATTTAATCAGGGAACTACTCTTCAGGTAAGCTGTTTGCCTGAAATGCTGTCCCTGCTGGACTATTTAGTTAGATTGGAAAAACAGTGGCAGATTCTGTGTCCCTTTGCAGCTTAAAAACCTGATAATTTACTCTTTCTTTTTCCTTCTAAGTCCTTTATGAATAAATTTCCATGTCTGCTTCTCAGATTACTATCCCGCTTAGCATCTTGTCCTGGCTGCATACTCGAGTAATTTTTATAAATGTCATATTTTTCTTGGTGTGGCCACCGCACTGTAAGCCACACAGTGATGATACCAGAGGAAAATCAGTAGAAGGACATTTGTGAGTAAGATACCTTCATCAGCCATGGGTAATTAAATGCCTGTGTATCTTTGTGGACAATCACAATCCCCTTATGCATGCTACTGCTGCCTGCTGTAGGAGGTTCAAGCCTCCTAAACTTTGATGGGACCACAATCTTTCTCCATCTCGGTGTATGCTCTGTCATTCTTAGCCAATATCTAATTATGTGAAGACAACAGAATATAAACTTTGTTTGTTCATGTTATTTTTCCTTATGTCCAAATTTGATCTGCTGATACATACTTACTAAAGTCTGATATTGAACACAGTCCTGATTTTCTTTTTCCTCAAATCAATACAAAGTAGGTTAAAGTGCCCATATAGTCTTATTTCTTTTCAATTAAAAAATCCGTTAGAGACACAATTTTCTACTTTTACTCCTGTAAGTTGTCATAGTTCAGCCCTGATCAGGACCAGACTATGCAGTCTCTCTCTCACTCCCCCCACCCTCCGAGAGAATAGGGGGAGATAATAGAAGAAAAACAGCTCGAGGTTTGAGATAAGGACAGGGAGAAATCCTTAAAGTTACCGTCACGGGCAAAACCAGACTCGACTTGGGGAAAACTATTCATTTATTACTAAAAACAGCAGGATAATGAGACAGATAACAAGATAAATCTTCTTCCCCCCCATCCCTCTTCCCGAGCTTAATAATATCTCTGCTACCTTCCCCCTCCCTGAGCGGCACAGGAGGGAAGAGGGAATGGGGGTTGCGGTCAGTTCATCACGTGTTGTTTTATGCTGCTGCTTCATAGTTGGGGGAAGAACGCCTCACATTCCTCCCCTGCTCCATTGTGGGGTCCCACCCATACGCCACAGTCCTTCGTGAAACTGCTCTGGTGTGGGTCATCTCTTCCACGGAGTGTAGTCTCTCCAGAACAGCTGCCCCAGCGGGCCCTCCACAGGCCACAGCCGCCTTCAGGCATCCACCTCCCCCGGTGTGGGGTCCTTCACGGTCTCCAAGTGGATCTCTGCTCCTCTGTGGGCCTCCATGGGCTGCAGGGGGACAACCCGCTCCACCATGGACTCCACCACAGGCTGCAGGGGAATCTTGGCCAGGAGCCGCATTACTCCTCCCCCTCCTTCTTCACTGATCTTGGCGTCTGCAGCTGTTCCTCTCACAAGAAATTCTTCACAACCGGCTCAGGCAGACGCCTCTCAGAATCTCTTCACATCATCCATCTCATCTCCTCTCCACTTCTTGCAGCCAGGCCGGGCTGAGTTGGGCCCAATCAGCCACCCGGCGAGAGGCCAGAGGGTGAGGCCTGCAAGGCCCATGAGGCCTGCGCCTCCCCCTGTGCGCCTCTGCCCCTGCTCAGCTTCTTCACCTCTTCTCTTCTCTCTTTTTTTTTTTCTGTTTTCCCCTTCTTAAATACGTTATCGCAGAGGCATTATCACAGAACGTTCTGCTACCAATCGGCTCGGCCTTGGCCAGCAGCAGGTCCGCCCTAGGCCTGGCAGAATCCACTGGACAAAGGGGAGCAACTTCTAGCAGTTTCCTACAGAAGGTACCACCTTAGGCCTCCCCTCACTAAACAAAACCACAACAAAGTACTTCCAAATTTTCAGTTAAATGACTAAGTAAGCTCTGATCCCAAAATATTTATTTAAACATTAGCGAGTTAAACAGTGTGAAGTAAAGCTTTGAAAATTTCCCTTGCCACTTGTGAGCTTCATCTTGGTTCTGAAGATCATCTCAGTAATAAGAAATTTTACGTGATCCTCCAGGTAATGAAACTTTTGAGCCAAACTCTTAACTGCTGAAGTCTGAGGAACAACTTCTGAAGCCGAATAAACCCAGCTAACTTCCAAATACATATTCACATCCTCACTTTCACTGGGACTGACTTTGGTGTTATAATTTAAATGAGCCCTACTTTTCTAACTCAGCTTTTAAAAAAGTTCTTTCAAATTTGTACAAGTCCCCTAGGTAGATACTTTTCATAATGTTTAACTCTTAGTTACACTGATTTTATTTGAAGAAGTAAATTAGGAAATTAAGTTGCTTAAAGGAATTGTAAACTCTTTTAAATATATTTTCATACAGAATTTCACTATTAGTTTTGAAAACTAATTTAAAATGTTTCAGCTTTTCCTGAATGAAGAACAGCTAAATGAGGTGCAACTTTGTAGCACCTAGACCTAGTCACACATGTGACTGATTTATGATCATGATGAAAAACACTTGAATTTGCTGTTATTTTTGGTTTAGACGTTCAAGAAAATACAGAAAATATGTATTAACTCAGAAGCACAAAATATGTGCCAGATCTTTCATGCTGTGTTGTGCAGAAAGTAAGCACTAATATCAGGCAGTGTGGCTTTTCCCAAACCTCCAGTAGCATGTCTGCCACTGAAATTGAAAAAGTGTGTGTCATGATATCATTTTGGACAGCAATGTTTTTGTCTGTAGAGCATTACTATCTAGGAATTAGTTTCAATGATGCAAATAAAATGAATTTTAATAATAATAAATATAGAGGATTTTTAATTCTTTAAGTAACTGTCTCTCTAAGAGATGCTTAGGTATCTCCTGTGTCATCTCCTGCATTAATATTCAGTGAAATAGTTCATCTGAGATGGTCTTGAATATAAAATTCTTTTGTTAGTAAATGAAGCTCTTACTAAGGAACGGCAAAGATACAGAGAGTGATGTAAAGCCAAGCAAATAAAGATTTGGCTTTCTGTCCTAATAGAATCACAGAATCATAGAACAGTTGGGGTTGGAAGGGACCTTTAAAGGTCATTTAGTTCAGCCCCCCTGCAGTGAGCAGAGGGGCCAGATGGTTGAAACCGGTCAAAAGTAAAATAAGTTTGATGGAGTCACACCTTTATAAATCAGTCAAAAAACAAGTTCTGAATTATATAGGACAATATTACACTGAAATTCTGCATGGAAATCAAAGTTGGAAGATTGTTTGTAGGACTAAGTTCAGCTAGAGGTGGCTCTATTATACAAGAAAAAAGTCATTAATCTAAACAAAATTACACCAGATCTGAAATCTGTGATAGACCAGAAGTTATCAGCTGAATATTTTGTAAGAACATCAATTCTTATAAAATTTTAGTATTATATACATGAGGAAGCTTGTATTTTTCTTAACATAGTAATCTCTGAGCGCTTAAGGATATTCACTTTACTACTATTAACTGTGGAATGAACCTTAGATACCAGAGTGAAATAATTAGAAAACTTCTTTTCTTCTTTGGGTTTTGGGTTTTCAGTTCAATACCTTTGTTCCCACTAACACTGTGCTGAGGAATATTGTATGACTGCAGTGAGCTGTGAATCTAGTGCAATAATTTTAATACCCTTACAAGCATATTCTTTGCATTAACCTCCATAACCACTCCTGGACAGGTTTTTTTTCCAAACTTTGCCTCCTACACATTCCCTATCTGTTCCAACAGCACTAGAAATACAATGCTTGTCAAATTGAACATAGTGGTAATGTAATCAGGGACTAATAATTTAGGATTGCTACAAGCAACACTGTTTACTAAAACAGAAGTTGTCTTCATTTAAAAAAAAATAAAAAAGAAAGAAAAAGGTTATTTAGTGTATATGATACAAGTGGTTAAATTCCCTCCTATCTGACACACTGTTCTGCTCCTTGTCAGAAAAAGTGCTTTCCACAAACCCCCTCACTTGGCCTTGTTAGCATCTTACCCCCTTTCCTGTGGGAGCTGCTGTCCTGTTTTCTGCAGAGAAGCTCAATGTGGCTATTGAATTTGCTCTCCATGGATAAGACTGCTAAGTTTCCTATGCCTTAGAGTTGCACTTGGATGAGAAAAAAAGAATTCAGAAATCTACTAAGAAGAATGATCTAGTTTAGTTGTAATACTGTTGTTTTATTCTTCCCCACACTTTTACCATTAGTTCAAATATTGAAGGGTATTGGATGACTCAGACTCCAGGGAAGTATGTATGAGTTTCAAGTCTCCTCTTCAAAGCATCCAAGTAAAAAGTGATTTTGTTACCTCATGCTCCCAGCTCTCTCTTACTTTCTGTTTCTCTTTTCCTCTCATTATTTTCCCCCTCGTCTTTTTGCTTGATACAGCATGACTTACTGGGAAGTATACGTGGACATTGGACACTAGGAGCCTGAATGTCCAGTGCATAGATCGCTGCATATCATGAAGCATAATTCACTTCCACATGTGAACAAAATCTTTGCACAACAGCTATACTACAATAGACGTATTTTTAAATAGATTTGTCATGTTGATAAAAGCATTAAAAGATACTCAAACCTTACTTCAACAAGAAATGCATATGGTTTTATAGACTTAAAGTAATACTGCAATATCAACTTCTGTGCTTTTATTGCAACTCAGTCCATTTTTGCAATTCCTGCTAATGTTATGTAGATATGTGTTGTTAATTTTTAGTGTGCTTCCAGCTGTAACCACTCGCACATAAAAAGTCAACTGCTACAAAGCTGGCATGTTTCTACTGTTAATATTTGGAATCCTAACACACTCCACATGGGCTACTCCCATGCAATTGTCAAATATTTGTTCACAACAGAGCTGTGTGATTAATTATATTTCCAGGACATCCATAAAAATTGAAAAGGAATCCTTCCTGAATGGAGTAGTATGAACTTTTCATTACTATCATCAAAATAAACAGCCCCTGCCCCCGATTTGGCCAAAATTTTTTTTTTTTTTTAATTTGAGACAAAAAAGAAAAAATATTTAAGTATATTTAGCACAAGGAAATTAGTTGGTGAACTTACACAGCACTCACAAAATAACAATAGCTTCTGCGTTACAATATAACACATATTAATAGTATTTCCCTATGATTATGGAAGAACATATCTTCATGATCCTGCTCTGCTTCAGGAATTTCAAATCTAAGTATGAGAATGTTCTCCATCATCATGTTTTATATCCAAGATAGGGCTACTTTAGGTATTTTCTGTTAAAATAATTTTATTTTCTGTAAACTACTTGGATATTCTCTAGATCAGAGACTGTATATCACATCTCTAGGATAAGCACTTTAAATACTCTACAGTAGATTAATTATCTCACAGTCCCATTTTATGCATCAGTGAATATCTGAATGTTCTGTATGGAGCAGAAAACTTCTTAAATGGACAAATTGAGAAAAACAGCTTAGAAACTTTGCCCAAGGCAGAGTCTGGAGAGTTAAGAGTTCAAATGACTTCTGTTACCTAGATATTAGATTTGTATTTCTTATTTTTGCAACTTATTTCAGCACTTTAGCATCAGTCTCTTGTTGGGAAGGTATTCAGATTGTTCATGAAAGTTTGCTGATTCTAGAGTGAATCTGAAATACAGGAGACTGGGTTTCCTCTCTGTGTTCCAAGTCAGTAGAATAAGTTGAATCTGAGTTTTTGTATCCAGTATAGATCCCATATCTCAGCTATGCATACATTCTCTTTTTTTTTTTTTTTTTCCCCTCATATGGTTATAAAGTTATATAGCAGTGTTACGGAGAACAGCCAGCACATAGACTCCATTTTTGCTCATGAATGCTACAAAACCCTTGAAAAGAATACAGAATGGGATTTTCTTTCAAGATTAGAGACACAACCATGAAAGCCTATACTCTGTTCCCCCACATTCTCACTGCAGAAATCCATGTGGACTTAATCTTATCTATCAATAGAAATGAAGGGGATGATACAGTTTGCTTTATTTCTTTTTTTTTTTTTAATAGGTCCTCATAAAAGTACTGTGTCAAATGTTTAAAGAACTTGGGATCCAATCCTGCTGTAACCTATATTGGTGCAGATTCAGAACCACTTTGCTGGAGTTTCAATGACAGAAATATGCCCATAAATTTCAGTAAGTGCCTGGAAAAGTGTGTTGCTTAAGAAAGAAAAATACAGTCTAGTTAACTAATCCTCCACTGTTGTCTCTTCTAAAAGAATTTTTATTTGGCTATGTCATAGTAATAATTTAAGTAATATGCAGGAACATTCTTAGACAGTTGAATGTAACTGTGTCTATTATCAAGCAGTTAGACTGTTTCCTAAGATTATTTTGGAAAGTGTCAAATGTCCACTCGGAGAATTTGAAGGCTTTTTCAGGAGCTGGAACTTCTTGTGGACTACTCTCAATAGTTTGTATGGAGCCAGGCCATTTATAGGGGAAGATGTGGATGAACACAGATGCAGGCTGTTCTGAGTCACTTGGACTCTGTGCTGAGGTCACATTCTACATTCAGAGGCTGGTTAAAAAATTCCTATTTTTTGTTGTAAAAAAATTTTAATAAACTCTTAAACTCTGGTGTATTTAATGTATTTTCTGAAGAAAATTGATTGGAGATTATATAACTGGAGCATACAAGACCTTTTTTTATGGCGGCAAATAAAGGATGGAGAATCCATCCTTTTGTAATACAAGTAACACTGCTGCATATCTTATGGTCAGTTGATCTCTTGAATACACAGGTGTGGGAATCTAGTGGCTTCAGCAGGCATCACGTTGGTGTTTGAAAGACAGAAACAATCCTCTCAGTGATCTTATGGATGAGCCTCAGTAAATGTGTGCTGTAATATTTTAAACATAATAATTCCTTCTCATATCATTATATGAAATACATTTAAGAGAAATATAGAAAAAATGTGTTTAATTTCGTCTAATTTACCACTCTCTGTTGGATATTCCTTCCATCCTTCCACTAATAAGGCAATAAGAGGAAATGAAGGACAGGCACTGATGGAGCTGTTATAAGAAACACTTCAGTAATTATTCAGTCCTACAAAAACACATGAACAGCACATTATTCTATAATCTGTTCAACTGTTCCCTTTAACACTCTAAAAACAGTGAAAAAAAACCTCTAATTTGATGTTAATAGAACAGTTTTATTTATGTCAGCCAAAGAGGAAGTTGATGTATTTGTAGAAATAAAGTTGTTTTTTGATTCCTACAAGATGAATATAAAAATACCTGTACGGACATTAAATGTGTGATTTACAGGGATGTAAAGGAAAGAGGACTCTAGATTCATTACAGAAGTGAGTCTTTTCCTCTTGAGGTAAGGGATGCCCATGCGCTGCTAGGACACCAGCAAGCTCAACGTCTGTCTGGTTACGCTGTTTGTTCTCATATGTGTTCTGTAGTTGTGTGGAAATGTCATTTTGTACATTCAAGGCTCTGCCATATTTGCCTTCACAAAAAAAAAAAAAAAAAAGCTTATTTCCCATGATGTAATCCTCTTGCCTTCTTATAGAAAGATTCCTACTGGATTAGGTTTCAACAAAGGCAGCTGAGTCATGTTTTTTTTGTGCACCAACCTCTTGCATGACCACAGCAATACGGGAAAAAATCCACATTTTCCTGAGAGACTCCTGCTTTTCCCTTGACCATGCTACTGCCTGTATCCTCTGTATGTTTTAGTTCTTCTGAATCTCTGTGTTTACTCATGATTGTTCGTGTTCAATCATTAGAAGGGAGTGTATAAAAGGCACAATTACCCAATCTGTTCCTGTTAAAAAATGTAGCAGAGATGTGTCTAAAATGCTTTGAAAATTTGATCTGTGATGTTGAAACAAACTACTGTAAGTAAACCTGGAATCTCCTTGGCATCTCCAAAAAAAAAGAAAATATTGATGAAACGGCCCTTCTGAAGACGTGGAAATTCATATGAGGAAATAACTGGAATAAAGTCAAGTCAATGACCTCTTACTCTACTGTTACTATGATCATGTTCTTGAAAACCCTGTGGTAATTTACACTGTAGTGTAAGGCTGTTGCCCACTGCTGGTATGTGAAGAGGAGGAGGGAAAGAAGTCAGTAAGGGATTAAATTGTTTCATCTGACAAGAAAGCAAGCTGCATACTAAGCTTTATACGCCCACTTTTGGAACTACTTTATAGAATCATAGAATCACAGAATGGTTCAGGGTAGAGTAGAGGGGGAGAATCACCTCCCTCGACCTGCTGGCCACGCTTCTCTTGATGCAACCTGGGATGCGGTTGGCCTTCTGGGCTGCAAGAGCACATTGCCGGCTCATGTTGAGCTTCTCGTCCACCAGCACTCCCACGTCCTTCTCAGGGCTGCTCTAGAACCATTCTCCACCCAGCCTGTATTTGTGCCTGGGATTGCTATGACCCAGGTGCAGGACCTTGCACTTGGCCTGGCTGAACTGTCCAGGTCCCTCTGGATGGCATCCCTCCCTTCCAGCGTGTCAACGGCACCACACAGCTTGGTGTCATTGGCGAACTTGCTGAGGGTGCACTCTATCCCACTGTCCATGTCGCCGACAAAGATGTTGAACAGGGCCAGGCCCAACACGGACCCCTGAGGGACGCCACTCGTGAC
>JAAGAY010135497.1:0-17795 GCA_011801015.1 Ardeotis arabs | reverse complement strand
TTATTTTGTATGACTGACTCTGCCCTGGGAGGTGGGGTCAGGGCATTCCCTTTTCAGCCTTCTGGCATTTCTGAAGTGGCACCACCTGAGCATCACACGGTCTTTAACTGGTCCAGACCTTTGCCTCCCCAGCTGTAAAGGGGGCACGGCTGTACCTGCCTCCCAGGAGGGATGTGACTGAATCAGGAAAGTCCGCTGGATGGTTGCAGAGCTCAGGGGTGAGATGAGGAGTGGTTCTGTAT
Organism: Ardeotis arabs; assembly: GCA_011801015.1. Lineage (NCBI taxonomy): Eukaryota > Metazoa > Chordata > Aves > Otidiformes > Otididae > Ardeotis > Ardeotis arabs. The sequence continues at coordinate 17,553 of JAAGAY010135497.1, read as the reverse complement.
TGCGGAGGCTGTGTTGTGAGCACGGCTTTCCTGTAACGCAGCCCTGACCTGTGACACGCCGCGCTGCCGGAGGGCAAAGGTGTTATCATCCCTGCGGACGGCCAAAGGGCTGCGGCTGAGGTCAGGTCTGCGCTGGAAGCTTTTGTCAGTGTAACAATATCACTGTGTTGACCAGAGGGCTTTTCCAGAGCTGAAACCAAGCCCAGGACAAGGCTGTGGTGGTTACACATAGTTACATGTAGTTATGCCAGTAGAAGTAGTTTGGCTAAGTGAAGAAGATATGGCAATTGCCCATAAGATGCCCTTATAAGAGCTATTTGCTCATGCAGGGACTTTACCTGATGGGTTTTAAAGTCCTGTTGTAAGGGCACTGTTGTGGCGCAAGCAATTAAACATAAATTAAGCAAGTTATGCAATTAAAAAGCAATTAAACCCTGGGGTACCCAGGTAGGTGAGGTAGATGTTCAGCCTTAACTCTTGCAGCAGCAGGCTGGACACTTTGGAGCGGGTTCCCAAGATGCTGCTCTGCAAAACTTTATCTTTGTTTTTGGCCTTTTCCATCCTTCTATCCTCCCCCCCCACCAAATTATGAGCCTCTTTTTGCTGCCACATCACTGTTCAAAGAAACGTGTTTCTGTATGCTGCGCTGCTCTCTGGAGGATTGTTGACTTTTTCTTTATGTGTACAAGGAAACTGTACTTTTTTATATATATATATTTTTTTTCCCCCACAAGCTCATTAAGAAATCAATAAGTGGCTCAGTAGGGCTTTGCTTAACCTGATTCTGGGAGTATTTCTTTCCCCCAAAACATTAACCAAGTTCTCAAATTTATTTTGCTGCTTTTGCTTATTTCCATTTAATAGAATTGTTGGTGCTGTGTCTCACCACCTTAGATCAATTTGCACCAGTGAGAGGTCCTGGACTCAGCCCCTAACAATGCTCATCTGCAGGACAGGTACCGTGCGGGAGGCAGTAACCACCCAGGCTGTGGTACAGGACGCAGACCTGCCTTCTGCTTTGTACAACACCTGCATGGGTGAGGGAAGGGATGCAGTAACATTACTGATTAAACCTTTTCAAGAAATGCTCTCAGTCCTAGAGACGTGCAGAAATGCTCCCGTCTTCCAGTTGCGGTGCAGCGAGAGTGGAGATGGAGTTCCTCCTCTACCAGAGCTGCTGTCTGGGGAGGATGCTGTGCTAACAACGGAGGTCCCTCACGCATCTCTAAAGAAACTGTTAAATCTTCGTTTTCATCTTCTGTGGAGTGCTGGCCTGAAAGCCTTAGGGTCTCTAATTACTTCCAAGTTTAGAGGACACCCACCAGGCCCACGTGGAAACTTTTGAGTTCCTTTTCGTAGTTAATTCTGCTAATTCACTTTTGTTCTTGTGTTCTGATCTGGAGTTTAGAAGTCTAGATCTCATGATATCCTGCACAACAGAATTTCTGGAATTACTGACAACAGGTGGGCTGGACTTTAGCTGTGATTTTATTTATGTGCATTTTAAAGAATTGAAGGGAAAGATTAGGAGAGCAGACTCTCAACAATTAGGAGGCATCTGGGATAAAGATACAGGGAAACTGCACCCACTCAGCAGCACCCTGGGTAATACCCTGGTTTATTTATAAAGAAACTGGAGGTGATTTCAAACAGAGATTAGTAAATAGCTACAGATTATGCACGCCAGTTTTTACCCACCTTGAGGTCCAGCCCTGTCTTGTTGTTTACCACTGATCCTACTCCACTTGATGCCTTATTACACAGAGAAGTCAGCATTTGAACAATGCAGCGATGTGTTTTCATACACTTGCAGCCTAGTTCATTGTTTCTCACTTCATACTCAGTAGATGATGATGCTGATCCAGCAGCATAAACCCAGTCCACAGCAATACAAACCCAATCTAGACAGTGGTTCGAAGTGCAGGACCCTGGAGACTGGAGGTTAATGCCTTGCTTAGCTGTTCTGTGGGAAAGGCTCTCTGTTCAGCCTTCCCTTCAAGACTACAGAGTTTCTGGGCAGCAAACGAGAGACTGATCTTTTCATATGTTTCTGGAGTCTGAGGGGTCAAAGTTGCACAGCATGTGGCCGAGATAGCAGGCTGAGACCCCAAGGGAAGCTGCAGCAGCTGATGGTCAGCCCCTGACTGCAACCCCATCCAGGCTGGTGGTACTGTGCTCAATGCAAATAATGCTTGGCCCTATTTCCTGCTGTCCATCTTTCATCCTCTAATGTACCATGAAGTCCTCTTGCGTGGCAAAGTGGGTAGTATCCCCACCTGCCAGAGCGGAGAGACTGTCTCAAAATTTCCAGAGAGCCAGTGGCAGAGACAGGATGCCGTCACCTCCTCCGAGCAGTGCCTCACATGCCAGAAACAGGTTGCAAACAATCATGTCTGTTGTCTTTGCCTTTATTAGAATCGTGGAATGGTTTGAGTGGGAAGGGACCTTCAAAGTCCATCTAGTCCAAGCCCCCTGCAAGAAGCAGGGACATCTCCAACCAGATCAGGTTGCTCAGAGCCCCAGCCAACCTGGCCTTGAACGTTTCCAGGGATGGGGCATCCACCACCTCTCTGGGCAACCTGGGACAGTGTTCCACCACCCTCATTATAATTTTTTTTTTTCCTAATATCTGATCTGAATCTACTTTCTTAATCATTCAGAACAAACCAAACAAAGGCAGATGAACTTGGAAGGGAGGGGCTGGGTGAAGGTTTGGGGAATATTGAGTAGCAGACCCAGGCCCTACCGTGAAGTACACCTATCATGCTTTAAAAATTGAAATCCCAGACCAAGATCTCATTAAATAAGGCTCTAGGGCTGTGTGAGTGATGAAGAGCCTGGTAGACATACAGGAAAAGTGTCTGTGTACATGTCGTATCGTCAGTTCTCGTGTCCCATGTGGGTAAGGTCTGAAACCAAAGACAAAAACCAAAATGAAAGACTTTGCAGTTCTGCCTGGCGCTTCCTATGTAGCTCTTTCTGTTTCTCCTCATACAGAAACGACTGAAAATAAAAATAAACTCATGAGAACTTTATAACCAGAGCCAGGGAGAAGAGATCTCAGGCAGCCTGAGTCTGACCAGGCTATGCCAAGCGCTCCCAGTTTGGGGACTGGAAAGGGAAGATTGTCCATCTAGGCTGGGTTTTCCTTTCCCCGGCTCCATTTTTTTTTTTCCCCCCTCGTTGTTTTGCAAGGCCTGAAAGGAATAGACTCAATGTTATTCTAACTTTAAATGGAAGGAAGGGGGGGGTAGGCGATGAGAGCAGAGAAGGAAAATCCATTTGCCGCAGTACTGTCAGCCCCTTAGTTTTCCTTCAAGTCTGACAGGCCCAGGATTAAAGGTTTGGTTACAATGGCCTGACAGTACACATTAACAGCCCTGAATGTCTTAACAACCCGGCTACTGGAGATGCATTCAGAAGAGTCTGTGAACTGCTTTTCCCCTTTAAAGCTCCTGCTAGACCACGTTGTCCAGTGAAATCTTTTGTGGTTGAAAATGTATAGACTTTTCTTTCTAATTCCTAGGCATGTACGTACACAAACCCCAAATTCTTCGCTGTCTTCCCATAGGTTTTTCGCCTAGCTCTCCGTTAACCACTCTACTTGTGAAAAGTGTCCCACGATTATTTTATATCTCTTTTTTTTTTAATTTTAGCTAGACTTTTGCCTAGTGTAAATGGGTAAAGCTCACTTGCACGGGCAGGATTATGCAGATCTATTCCAGCTGAGGGGTGCAAAATAAGATTTTTTTTCCTCTAAAAAAATCAAAAAAGTGCCTCCGATAAAACAAAATTCCTGTATTGATTGGCTACATTTGCATGATAAAATGGAATTCACCAACCATGGCGTTTGTGTGGATCGTGAACTGATGGACAGTGATTGTAATAACCAGGGTGTGTTGGTATTCACAATGCATAAGAATTAAGTTTACACCCAGCTATTTCCAGTCATTGGCAGGACTGAGGGGTATGTTTCCACTCCTCCTGTCTCCAGGCAGCAAGCCCCGTTTGATTAACTTATTTTGTTTGGGGGTAGAGTAGGAGGAAGAGAGCTGTTGATAAAATCCAGCAAGAGAAAGGGTTTGGAAGCTTTAGTTTAACACCTCCTATCTGAACGTGTCCGGAATCCTCACATCTTGGACAGAAACTCTTATCGGGTCTCTATGCTGGGCTGGGAAAGCGCCGCTCCCTTCAGACGTCTCCCTTGCTGGCTAGATGGATGCAAGGTTCCTGGTAGCTGGTTGTGCTTAACGCCAGCAAGTTTGGCTCGTGGTTCTTGACTCAGTGTGATTGGGACCTGTGCTTTAAAACCAGAAGGGCTTTGGTTCAGTCTTTGTATTCGTATTAAATCTGATGGGGTTGGTGGTAGTTCTGTGGTGGCATCTAGGGACCTTGGTAGGTAAGGCTGATTCAGCTTGTGCAATGTGAAAAGAGAAGACAGACAAAAGATTCCTGGTCTGCAATGGATGGAAGATTGCTGGACCCGGGAACATCTGTATGATCCTTTCTGAGGGTCCTTGCGTACTATTGGTTAAAGAAGATGGATGTGGGAGTGAGCAGTCACCCAGGGGAGTGAGGAGTGGGTGTTGCAGAAGATAAGTCAATCCTTGATGGGCTGGGGTGGCTGCATAGTCTGGGTGATCTCCGTTTCAGTAGAGGGGGGAGATAATCTGAGGGAAAACCTGATTAGAAGTGAGAAGAGTGATCTATGAAAGGGGAGGGTGGAATGGGGGATAAATGAGAATTAATTTAGCACAAAATCAAGATGTCAAGAACAAAATTAATCAGGAGACAAGGTTAATTAATTGATACATCCTTAAACCATCACAGCTACATCAACACCACTGGCATTAATCAAAGCATTAAGACTATTGAAGAACACTGTTGACTTGTTCCTAAACCTGTGTTAGGTGCCGGGAAAAGAGGATGGGGGAAACAGCATTGCTCTGTTTCATCCTGGCTGGTACTACCAACATGGTGTGGGGAGAATTACAAGCCCAAAATGTTCAAATCTCTCATTGTTGATTGTTTTAGAAGTAGAAAGTGGGCAAAAAAGGGTGGGCTTGGAATAGCAACGTCTGTTTCTTGGACGCTGACAGCTTTAAAGCAAGTGACCTAACTCATAGGCTGATAAGGCCCTAGGAGATGCTGTTGACATGAGGTCCATATAGAACATTGACAGCAGCCTTCAGAAAGTAAAGAAGTGACAGTGATAAAAGAAGCATATCCTGACTCTTTTAGAAATTGCTAGTTTGCCCAGCAAGGTGTTCATGTGACACTGCTCCTCAGTCACCGGTGAAGGCAACCAGGCTGGTGTAGACTGACATGGGTTAGGGAGCAGACCCAGCAGCATCTCTGCCGGAAGAAGGATGCAGGGGTGACATCCAGTAGAGAAGCAGTGTCAGGCAGTAGGACACAGTCCGGCTGGTGGTTGCTTGTCCTGTTTGCCAATATTTTAGAAAATGGAAACTTGATTTTCAAGCTGGTTGATAGAAACTGCTCTGTGCATGTGTATAATGGACACAGGAGCTCCACCTCAGTGCAGCCGTCTCTGTGTCCAGTGCTAATCACCTCATTCCCCTTCCTGCTAGTGAACAGAGATGGCAACTCCACCAGATTTAACCTCCTGTTTTGGTATGGACCAAATCACCTGCTGCTGACTGTATTGCAGGTGACTACACGCAACTAGCTTAGACCAAACACCTCATCTTCATAGAGCTGAAGTCAAGGAAGGCGACTCTCACTCTTGGGTTTTCCGTATGGCATTTGACTGATTAGACATCGACAGATACAAGATTGGAAGTTTGTCATTAGCTCTGAGTGTTTCCGCAGGTTTCCCGAGGGATCTGGGCTGGTAGTCCTGATGCTGTGCAATATTTCCTTCAATGATCTGGAAATGGACATTAGCATTCATACATCGTTCTGGAGAGATTAGGGAAATAGCGTTGAGGGCCAGGAGTGTAGAGCAGTCAGGAGTGCTTTGTGAAAGCATTAAACCCCATTAAAATCAATGTACCTGCTATGTTTGAAGTTGGAGATGGAAGAGCGAAGAGTGCAGGCAATTCTCTGAGAGTGAAATGTGAGTGAGTGGGAGTGGGAAGCATTTATCAGTCTGGATAAATTAGAAATTGAAGATCACAGAAAAATTGATGAAGGAAGCAAAAGAATAGTGGAGGAAATTTGTAGTTAGTGGTGTTAATGAGGGAGTGATTTCTACCAGTATTTTAAACAAAAAAAAAAAAAAAATTATCAGTGATTTTGACATCATCTTCTTTGGGATGGTAATACACAGAAACCAGAGGCATTCAGTCACTATGTGACCTGTATTTGGGAAAAATCAGATGGTATATTGCTGTTCTGGGATGCTAATGGTGCAAACCTCCCCATTGCAAGCACAGCAAAAGTATTGACCATCCATGGGAAGAGTGGGGAATAAGAATTGTGGTTTTTAATAGAGGTGGCACTTCTGCTGAAGAGCTGCTGCCTCAACACTGGGGGTGTGTGAATATATTTGTGTGTGTATATATATATTTGCTTTCTTTCTATCGCCATTGCTGTAAATTGTTAACTCCAGACAGGAGGTTTTACTCTGTTCCAGTTCTGCCACAGCTTTTGGTCTTGAAGCGGGAATCGACGTGGGGTGGTCCCCTGACCTGGGCTGTGCAGCAGGTCAAGCTAAAGAATCACAAAGGCCCTAAAATCTATGAATAAGTGCAATTCTTTCGGAGTCAGTGCCCCTGTTTTATAGCAGTCTGGTGAGGGGCCTTAACTGGGTGACAAGGTAATTTCCATACAGTTTAAGTACATCCTATCTGGAGTCTCAGGGTGAGGGGAGGTTTGACCCAGCGTGATGTTGTGAAACTCTGTAAGATTTGCCAACTGGCCTAAGCTGGCCCATTTGAGTCTGGTATCCTGTGTGCTGAACCAGCATACACCAACACTTCAGAGAAAGGATAAAAAGAGCAAAAGCATCTCCTGCCTTAATGCATCTAGCAGTAATTCATGTGGAGAGGGTGGATGGGGTGAGAAGGCAGTTCTCTGACCACTGCAGGTGATCGGCTTGAAAGGTGTGATTACCTCTCCCGTGTTCGTATGCAGGCTACAAACATTTATTAATGGTCATAAAATATCCTGCCTGTTTTTTAAATCCAACCAGCAACGTATGACTTGACCACCGTAAAGTCTGTCTCAAAACCACCACAAAAGGTTTGAATTACTCCTGGTGGCAATAAAAGCATTCTTTTGGCTAAGGCTTTGCTTTATTGTTAGCTTTTATTTTTCTCAGTCCTCCTTCCTACCAGCAAGACATAAACAATGGGGTCCGAGTTGTCGTCCCCCACCCCCTCACACCTACATTAATAAGATCCAGGAACCAGGAAAATGAATGAAACAGGAGCGGCGTAGCCACAGAGGCGGCTGGTTAGTGATAAGCACCGCTGGCCTGGTGCTAAAGAACGTGTTCCTAAGAGAGAGCCCTTCTCTTCTCTGCAACCCAGAGGGCCACAGACATCTAAAAATGTTAATCTGGAAAAAAAATTACATATATATATATGTATAATATGTATGTATTTTATATATATATAATATATATATTTCATAGATGAGTTCAGGACCAGTAACGTACTTTTTATTCAGAGTGCATTTATTTGATTTAGCTTTCTTGTCAAAGTGAATTAAGCTGTATTAACTTATAGCCACTTCCAGACAAGAGCATCTGCACAGGAGTGGATTACAGTTTAACATGTCCACCTTGACTGTTCTTCTGTAGTTAATGTGGAAGAACTTTTGTCTTTCGACGTAAATTAGGGAATTAAGCACCTTGATGTTAAGTGGCAGCTGTGTACCAAACATCTCCATGACTATAGCTTGAGTTCTTCCTATAAATCTGTTTTTGAGGTACATTGTGCAAAGTTAGCAGTAACTTTGTCATCTTCCATAGAATCATAGAATGGTTAGGGTTGGAAGAGACCTTCAAAGGTCATCTAGTCCAACCCCTGTGCAAGGAGCAGGGACATCTTTGACTAGATCAGGTTGCTTAGAGCCTCAGCCAACCTGGCCTTGAGTGTTTCCAGGGATGGGGCATCCACCACCTCTCTGGGCAACCTGTTCTAGTGATCCATCTTGAATGGAGATAGCAGAGATACAGTTAGCACAAACAGGAGCATCTGAATCGGACCTGAAGTCCTTCCAGGGCATGAAACATTGAGAAGAGTGTAACAGCGTGGATGTACTGGTGCAAGCTGTTGGGTTGCTGCTGGGTTTAGCTGCAGTAGTAAGAACCTTGTTGAGCTGCATCGCATCTGCAGCACGGGTTTACTTTGACGTCTGTATTGTTATTCCACAGCAAATTTCTTTCAGTGATAGAGCTCAGAAGTGGCCTGGTGGGATCTCAGTGGGCAGGAACTGCAGTATGTTCAATCACTGCTCCGTCTCCCTCAGAGGTAACAGTGCCACACCTACCATTCCACATCTCTTTTCACCAGAGATGGGCTGTCACTGCAGCCACGCTCCTGCAAGCAATTAACTATGCAAAAAAATGGGAAGAGGGTGCAATTTTTAAGCAAGGAGAGGCCGGACAGATAATTTTTTTTTTGACATTTGTTCCTCTTGACTCTACTGGCCAGTAATGCAAAGGGTGATCCTGGGAGATTTCCTCAGTTCTTCCCATGAACTTACGTGAAATTGTGGACCCAAGAAAGACGTGAAAACAACCTGGATGCTGTGTGTCTTTTTCCACTTCATTTTCTGTGTGTAATTCAGAGATCTCCGTGCCTGGTGAGCGCTCACCACTTTGCTGATGAGAATTGTCATTTCTCTTAGGGTAAGACAGTTGAGAGAGAGCAAGAAATTTTTGCTGTCTTTGTTGTTAGATCACACTTGGTCCTGTTTCCTTAAAGACAACATGGAATAAACTAGTGCAAAAGAGGGCAGAAAAAAAAATCAAAGAGAGAAAGTGTGGCATCTGTAAGCAAACCTAATGGAAAGGCAGCGTCTAGGGGACCCAGGAAACGTGCAGCAACGTGGGGCTGGGGGCGATGCAGCAGGATGGAGCAGTTGTGTGTTTGGATGACTGCTCACAGCAACGTTGCAAAACCTGCAGTCTGGGCTAGGAAAACCAAACAATTTCTTAAGAGATGGCAAAAGAGGGCAAAGGAAATTGTGCGGTAAGTAAGGAGGAGAAGAAAGAGTCATGAGGAAGAGATCCAGAACAGGAGTCTGAATTTTACGTTCCAGCTATTTCAGGATGGGTTCTGAACTGAGGAAACCAAGAGGCTTTTGGGGCCCCTTCCCTGGCTCAGGCCAGTCATGTCAGCTCTTTCAGTCTACCTACGTTATTGGGTCAGTGTCAAATTAGAGACCTCTAAGATGGGGTGATGGGGCAGGGAGGACCATCTCCCCATTATTTAATTCTCGGTGTATGTCTCAGCAATGCACAGGTTGGGCCACTGATAGCCACTCCTACCCTTCTCTGAGTTATCAGAAGCCTCAACAGAGTGCTTTGGTGGTGTCAAAGGGTCTCTTGGTTTGCATCCTTCCCTCGCCTTTATCGCTGCCTGACTTGTGTAAACAGTTGCATGGGGCAGGCGAAGCCAGATGCGGACAAAGAGCACTCCCAGCTGAATACGAGTAACTTCTTGAACAGCTCTAGATAATGCCCGAGAGGACGTTGCAGAGCTGTGACCTCTCTGTGGCCGGAGCCTTCCTCTCCCTCGCCCCGCAGAGATTTGTCTCTGCTCCAGGGAACCCATGTGAGGGAGGGTAGGAGGGGGCAGAGCAGCGGGATTTGCACCGTGGGGCGCTAGCTGGAATGAGTTATGGAAATCCTTAAATCCTCCTAAGAAAGGGCAGTTAAAGCTGAACTGAAAATTAAACACTAAGCTGGTACAAGCCACCTCACCTCTAAATCCAGTCCTGCTGCAATTTATTCCTGCACCACACTTACTACATGAATGGGGATTTACAGTGGGTGAATTTTCACATCCCCTTCCACCAACATCATCTGCAGGGCTTTATGAACTACGCCGTGCCAAGGGTGCGCTTCCAAACCTCCTCCAGCCCTCGGCCGAGACCGGTGACGGGCAGGGAAGGGGTTGATCTAGCAAATGCAGCGAGCCGGAGGCACGGAGCCCCTTTCTGTGTGTGCTCAGAGTGTTTGGATAAAGGCATCTCCTAAAGGGGGAATTTGTTTGGTTTGGACTTCATTGAGTGAAAAGCTCTCAGCCCCACGAGTGCTTAGTTATTCTCTTGTCTAGTGGCTCCTCAACAGCCCCCACCGACAGGGAGGAGGCTTCCTATTTGTGAAAGTGGCCCTGCTTGTTGAAATTCTCTAGTGACTTAAGTTTATTGGTTTTTCCTGAGGTCCAGCCATTTGAATTGCAAACAATGCCCCATCTCTACCTCCTCCCCTTCCTCCCCCAGCCAGAACAATGTGCAGGGCTGAAATAAAGCCAGGCAACGAGGACTCTTGAAACGGAGTGCGATTTCTTTCCGCATGAGCGGGGAGGTGGAAGTTTGCTGCCTTCCGGTCCTGCTCATTGATGCAGAGGATGTCTGTGAAAGGGGAGGGAGGGATCTGGGGAAAGAAAGAGGGAGGGAGGCCAGCTCATGGATGATGGCCGGAGATCTTTTTTGCTTTATTTATTTATAACCTCTCCTACTTAAAAGGCCATCCTGAGGAGATTAATGCCGGTGGATCCATGCATACCTCTCTCACTCTTCACCCCACAGCATCCTAAGAAGGATGCAGGGGAAGAGGAATGGGGTGTGTGCGAGTGTGCTCCAAAATTATCCCATGTCTGGGAAAAGGTGAACTTTTGTCATACTCCTGGCAGCGACTGAGCAGCTGAGGCCAATCTGAGCTCAGTGTAACGTGCAGAAAGCTGGGTTGCTGCCGCGGGAGAGCTGGAGCGCTGTGCATTAAATGAGATACAGGAGCATATGTAGGCTCAGGGAGCTTCCGTGTTGCTTCACTGACTTGGGTGGAGTTTTCTCCTTATTTATGCTGCTGGGAGGGAGGGAGAGAGGTTGTCCCCCGGAGGTGGTCTGGTACTGCTGGTTAGTTAAAAGCTGCAGAATGAATGATAGAAACAGCACATAGTTTGTGTTTCTCATATTATTCTTTTAATTCATGAAGTGTTTCTGAAGTTTTGCCTCTACTTGGCTCTATTTTATTGGAAAAGCACAGAAATCTCATCTGCTAGAGCAAGTCTTTGAGGTTAGCTGAACACCCATCTGGGTGCCATGGTAATGCATCGTTTGGGCAGAGGTGTGTTGGGGCAGCAGTTGCCCAGTGGCAATTAGGCACAAAGAAGGTAGGAGACCCCAAAGGAGACAGCCAAGACACTGCTGTGCCCTTCACCCCAAGCATTATGCAGAGGACTGGTCAGTGAGCTCAGGGGAGGTGGAGGAAATGTGGCTCATGTGCACGTGAGGAGAAGAGCAAGGAGGACGAGGTGGCTCCTGGCAGGGGACATCACATGTCTGTGAGGGAGACTCAGGCATCACTGCACCAGAACCCAGTGGCCTGCCTTGCAAAGTCAGCCGTGCAGATCGTGAGCGCGTGACGTATTTCGTATGACAGAATTTGCCCCCACGATATTCAAGCCACAAAGGTCCTGAGCTGCTGGTACCACAGAGGTTCTCAGCTTTAGCATCTGCTTCCGATTTTTGGCATCATTTGCAGGCAAGGACGATTCGGATGAACTTACGGCCTTTCGTGGAGAGCTGGTGTGAATTTGGTAGCCTTGGCTGCAGAAGGACCCTGGAGAAAGGGCATGGTCTGGGTGTCAGAGGTGAAGGCTTTGGCAGCAGAGGGCAGTGGTGGAGCGCGGGGGTCCTGCCCTTTGCTGGGGTCACAACTCTGTTCTTTTCTTCTCCAGACTGGGCATTTGGGCCATCCTCACAGCACATCCTTTTTGACTGATGGCTATTCATGTGCAATGCTCTTTCTACCACAGAATAGCACTTGTTTCATTTTACTATGAGAGGAAGGCTGGCAGAAGTCTGCTATAAAAGCACAAGACAAATTTGGGAGAGCTGTTCTCTCCCTGGCCCCTGGTCGAGTGAATGCCCTCAGTCAAGTCCCTTTCTGCTTTACATTCCTCACATAGAAAATGGCAGTAGGGACCTTTTCCTTTGTGGCAGAGCTGTGGGACACCTGCTGATGGAAAGAGCTTTCTACAGTGGCTGTGCGACAGTCGAAGGAACGTTTTCTCAGTGCTGTGCCCATGAGCTATGGCAAAGTGAGGCAGCGGGAGAACAGAGCCAGCTACAGCCCCAGGAGTGTGGGGATAAGGGCAGGCTCGAAGCACTGCCAACCCTCAGCCCAGAGGAGGAATACCCGGAGAGTCTGCAGGCCAGGAGCAGTCATCAGCCCAGTGATAAATCCTCCTGGAGACCTGATCAAAACCCCATTCCCCTCTTTGAGGAGTCAGGTCTTGGCTCCATCCCCCAGACAAATCAAAGCAGACCAGCATCAGAAACTGATGTCTGAACATCTGTTGCCCAATTTATTTTTCTCCTGGATGTGCTCTGCTGCACCACCGCAAGCTGTCCTCTGGTCCATAGAGGCTTTGCCCAGCTCTCTGTTGCCATTTACCTGCTTCCATTTCTGAGCTCCTAACAATGAACACGTGTGATCTCATTAAACTTTACCTTTTTCAGGAGGGTTGACTGCTCTGAGGCATCTTGCTGGTCTTTGCTCAGCAGGTAACCTAAGCTGAGATCAGATATGCCAGTTGTCCGGTGGGTGAATTCCCCTTTATCTGATCTTGACACCTTCACCTCATGGACTACTGCAGTTCCTGGGAAAGGAAGCTCTGAGCATTGCCCTGAGCCACAAATCACTGATTCCTTCTTCTCCAGGAGGTGAGACGGAGAAGAGCAGTGCTTTCAGCAGGGTGGGCTTTGTCTCTGAACGAGTCTGATGTGCTGCAGGAGGAAGCAAATGGCAAAATTCTGCTCATGCGGAGTGTTTAGTCAATGTAGACGCTATCTAGTTTTGTCTGTGAATCAAAAAGGGAAACTACTGATATGTTTGGAAAGGGTTGTTCCTGCAGGAATTGCACCCTTCCCAAGGCCAGAGGGTGCTGAGGATTTAAGGGGTCATTTGGTGGGGAGAGGAATCCAGTTTATTGATTTTAATAGTTTTTTCTAAGTAGTTCTTTGAGTGAGCTCCAGAAGTGGAAGTAAATCAGATTTACTGATTTACCAGGACTGGGAAAAGATGCTCCAACTCACAAGCGCTGGTGTGTATAACTGGGGGGAGAAAAGGGACAAAAGGCACAAATATCTGGAGACTGCATCCAAAAATGCGGAGAGATCTATCAGGGATTTCATAATTCTAAAGGAGTAACGTTCAATAGAGAACATATCCTAATCGAGATCTGACTGCCCTGAAAGATTCCTGGAGGTGGCAAACACATGGAGACAAAGCTGAGCAAAGGCTTTTGGGGCTCATGGACACCTCGTGAGGGACATTTCAAGCCTCGAGGCTAGTGGTATTTCCAGCCCTGAGGACTGAATACAGCAGTTCACACCTTGCTGGGATGGAGTTTCCCAGCTGCCTCTGTAGATCATACTTAATTCATATTTATTTTTCTTTTTCACCTTTTATTTAGATGATAGAGGTTTAGAAATATTCGTATGTGTACGTTACCTAATGGATCCTGCCTCCGCTCGCAGCTACAGGGGCCCTGGTGCTTTTCAGGAGCCTCTGCCTTCGTCCTGTCCCTCAGCAGGGTTGTGTTCAGGCAAATTAGACTACATCTTGAGTTTCTGTGTGTACTTGTTCTCCTCCACTGGATTTAGAGTGCCTAACCACTGAATTCAGCACCTGTTTTGCAGTGTTTTGGCCTAGTTGTAATTGTGTTCAATACAAATCCCATCCCATGGCCCAGGAAGCGGCAGTTCTTCGAAGGGAATCCCCCTCTTAATTCAATTAATGTTGAAGCTAATTTCCACCCTGGGGCTGAGTCCCGCTGCCTTTGAAGTCAATAATAGTTTTGTGCTTCCCTTCAAGTGGAGCAGGTTTGAGCACACCCCTCGCAGCCAAAGACTTTGCCAAGCATTTCAAAGAGCTGCGTGCATTTTTGTGCCAAGGGAGCTGCGTCCTGCTCCAAACGGAGGGGTGGGTTTCGGCAGGATGAGGCCATAAGCCTTGGAAATCTCTGTGGGTCAGGCCAGGTAGATGTTTAGAAGATGGAGGGCATTTGTTTTCAAAGTACAGTCGGGATCTCAGATGGAGAGTCCTTGTAAAAAAGAGTTATTGCTATGTAGCCGCTTTGAGGCTTACGGTATTTGCAGTGAAACACATATTTGCCCTCTCAGAGTTTTTGCGTATGTCTTTAAAATGTCATTTGGATCATCCTGTCCTGGTTTGATTTAATAGAGGGAAAACCACAATCAGCTGGCAGCAAGGTGATTTTTCCTATTCAGGGCAAAGTACGAAGCGCCAGCTGCAGAGATACGTTTGCTCACTGTCAGGGTGGTAACCATGATACTGACTTCAGACATCCGAAAAGTGATTTTCTTCACCTAAACTTGGCACATAACTGAAGTACTGCAGATGAGAATCTAATTGTTTTTCACCACCTTTTTTTTGCTGGTGACAAGCAGAGACATCTCCAGGAGGTGTTCAGGCCTCAGGAGGGTCTTTGGCTGCGCAGGAGCCCAGAGTAGTTGGGCTGAATTGATCAAGTTTAAAATGATTAAGCTTCAGAGGAAGGCAGCATTGCCCCACGTTATGGCTGTTTGTTATGCCTTAACAGAGGTATTGAGCAACTCTGGGCTTTGCAGTTATTTTGGAATAAAGCTAATCGATACCATGTAAAGAAATGCAGGAATCTTTGGTGTGTAGGTGGAGCCATAGTGGGATGACATGCAACCCAATGGAGCGTATTACATATTTTGTTATGGTTCAACTATCTATTGAAAAATAATTTTACAAAGCATGAAAAAAGTGCTGTTCTGCTAATTTTTGTGTGTCCCTCATGTAGGAGGGAAAAAAACCCTGTAGCTTTGGGTCAAGGTTTAGCATAGAAAGCTAATGTACAAAGTGAGAAGGTTGCTAACGTACAAAGTGAGAAGGTTGAAGTTGTCGGTGTGAAATCCTGCTGAAGCGAGCGGGATGGATTTTGTATCATTGGTGATGCACTTCTTCAATTATCTGAAGTTTTACCACGTGAAGAAAGGCAGCACAATACCCCAGTGTGCCTCTCCAGCTGATTTCTAAGCTCCGCGCTGCTTATCAGCCTGAATTGCTGAGGATTGCACGGTGTGAGAGGGCGGCAGCTGCCTTCCCGTGATACGATAGGAAACGATGGGTACGGCACTGGGAAATGAATATGTAAATAGTTATGTGATCCCCACGGGATCGTTGCTTTGTTGTGAAATAGTCTCACCAGGAAAGCATAGAAACATGACAAGTCTCATTGTGCGTTTGGGATAGATGAGCGGCCCCAGATAAATATCTGAACTGTTTTGGGTGGTGTTGGGATTTGATTTGGCTAATGGATGTGAACGTGTTCTCCTGTCGCTGCCGTTATTTAGTGTGACACCGTAGGGTTTCGTGGTAGCTCGCTAGCGGAGTGAGAGGCATTCGTGTTTATCTGATTGGACAGGGAGGACTCTCAGCCTTAGCCTCCAGCCACAGTCCGGAGTTAACAAGCTCCACGCTCCAGAGATAAACCCGTCAGTAAGTCCGTAATCCTCTGGAGCCCGCGATACTGTACCTTGTTCAAAGCGCAGGGTCCCTTCGCACTGCGATGGACAAAGTCATCCTGATAAAATGAGAACTGACACGTGCCCTTGCCCAAAAATGTAAAAGGGATGGAGATCTAAGATTTCCTTTGAGATTAAAAAAAAAAACCAAAACCTATAAATGAAGTTGGTTGGTCAGTTTGTTTCATTTCTCTTTCATGCTCCCTGTGCCAGGGGCACCTCCTGATCACACTGGGAAATTTGCTTATGAAAGGATTGAATAAAAAAGAAGTAAGGGAGCAGCCTTGACAGGTGCAGATCTGGAGTTTAGGATAAACACCTACAAGTTTGGATTTCCTGCCTTCCACTTACCGTAACTGTCTAATCTAGCTACCCGTTCACCTTTCCTTTCATCCCAGGATGTCTGGTCTGATCTAACTGTCTGTCCTTTCATCCCCGCTATCTTCCTCTTGATCTGTGTTTTTTAGAGCTCATTCATCACACCTCACAACTTCTAAGGCACCCACATCGGCCACGGAGTTTCTCTTTACATTTTAGCCAAAGTGCTTGAAGGGATGGAAGGTGCAGCCTCTGCTGAGAGACCTGGGGAGAGGAGCTGTTACTTCTTGTTTGAATCGCACCTGAAAGCACCTCAGTGAGCGCACCGAACAGAGAAGCGGATTGTTCACAGCCTTGAAGCTTTTATTGAAATCTTTGCCCGCTGGAAACGGGCAGGTCCTTTAATTACGGTGGCTTTCCTGGTTGCATTTTCCCTTGTGTTGGATAGGGGATGTGAGTACACCGGGCACCAGCGTGCTTCAAGTAAAAGGATAACAGAAGACACTATGGCAAAAAAATGATATTCCAGAAGGGCTGTTAGGTTCACAGACACATTTTTGGCCTGTCACTTTGTTTCCAGCCTGGGTGGCAGCTTGAGTTTGATTTCTAAAGAGCAGTGGAAAGCATAGAGGACATCTGAAGAGGAATAAAAACCTGAATATGGGACAAAAGTTTCTCTTTGAGTATGGGACTGCATTAGGGCTTTTTATTTCAAGGTCTGAAACTGGGAAGGTCAGGGTGGAAACGGTCAGTGGAGATGACAGAAATGAATCATATATCTGCGAAAGCTGTTGTGAGTGCCAGTATCGCCTGGCCTGAAAGAGGTGCATGGATTTCTTAAGCGATTTCTAACTAGCAACCAGCTTCAGACAATGATTTAGAGACAAAATTAGCTTTACAGGGAACACCTCTTTTGGAAGGTCTCTCTCTCATTCTCCTTTGCTTATTCCTTCTGTTCTTTTCTTTCTTTCCCCTCCTCAAAAGGCGAGGTTGTTACTTGGGAGCCCTTTTGAGGGGCGAGAACCATGGTGAGATTCTTGTGTTGGCATGGCTGATGTTAATGGGTAACACCGGGGCCAAAGGTCCTTTAAAGCTCCCACATCTGCAGCTTTGTACAGGCCTCACCTCCGAAATGCCTCAAAGTGTGTAGCCAGGCAGGGCTTAATGTGTATTAGCAAGACAAAGGCCCAGGGAGGGGAGGAAAGGGGGATGAGTTTTAATTTACTGAAGATTTATTAGGCCTCATGAAATCGGCCTGAACCACCCATTTTCTATATCATCTGCCCACATCTAAAGGGGGCGGCTTTGTTGTGGGGAGATGCTCGTTGAGAATTATCCCGCAACAAATCTCAGCAGCGTGAAAGGGACACAGACAGGAGCAGGACGTGGAGGAGGGTTCATGCTCTCTACATAGAGCCCAAAATCTGGAAATATGGAAATGTGGCGATGCCATTCAAGCTCCATCCTGCCTTCCCTTGACTTTTGTTTGTGGGGTGCATGTTCTCTTTGCTAACC
>JAAGAY010135496.1:0-36250 GCA_011801015.1 Ardeotis arabs | reverse complement strand
TCCCAGATAGGCTGAGAATTTCTTTTCTATCAGCTCACGTTAAAGACTGCTTTCACTTACCAGCTAACGTCTCTGACTGAATAGGAGCTGAAATGGAAAACCAAGCTGACCTTTCTGCTGGAACCCCACAGAAAAACAGCAGCTCCTCGTGCTATGAGCCTACACATACAATTCAGAGGACAATCGGATGGACAGACAGATGCTACCAAGATATTCTGACCTTGTTGCAAGGTCAGACTAGAACCTTTCTTTCATCTCATAGAATCATAGAATGGTTTGGGTGGGAAGGGACCTTCAAAGCCCATCCAGTCCAACCCCCCCTGCAAGGAGCAGGGACATCTCCAACCAGATCAGGTTGCTCAGAGCCCCGGCCAACCTGGCCTGGAATGTTTCCAGGGATGGGGCATCCACCACCTCTCTGGGCAACCTGGGACAGGGCTCCACCATCCACAGTGGAAAAAATTTCTTCCTTATGTCTCACCTAAACCTTGCCTCTTCCACTTTAAAGCCATTACCCCTTGTCCTATCTTAAGAGGCCCTACTAAAAACTCGATTCCCATCTTTCCTATCAGCCCCCTTTAGGTACTGGAAGGCCGCTCTAAGGTCTTACTTACTAATGTACAAATCCTGCACATGCAGAGGCTCCCCACCACAGCTGCTCTGGTGTAGCAAAGAGCAGGACTCCAGGGCCACTGGAATCTGCTGCTCAAAATAACATTTTGATATTAAGAACACAGAGAGCACATACTCTCTACTGCCACAGGGAAGCACCACACAGCCTGAAGTTTCCTAGGCTGTTTATTTTACACTCTTAGATCCCATGTCTCTTAAATAAATTACAATATTATCACTAAGATGAACTTTTGAAGACACTAGGAAATTCAAGAATTATTCTGATTGAAATGTGCCTACACAGCATAGGTTAATGTGCAATAATGATCGTTCCCAGAACATTTCTTAAATTGCCGTGTATTACATTCCTCTGCTACAAGTTACATTTTTATGTATGCATGAATGTATCTTCTAAGAAAAATGATAAAACAGGCAGTAGTTGGAGGACTGAGCATTTTACCTCTGATCTTATTCCAATTAAAATATTTTTTTTCCAGCTTCTTCATTATGAAGAACATTTAACTACATCACATTATGTTTGGCATGGTGTAGCACAGCTGACAATAGCAGCAGAGAGCATCAGGGTGAAAAGCAGACTGCTGTATGAAGGTTGGACATATATATACTGGAAAGAAAGCCACAGGTGCAAGTGCTGGTGGTGGTGCTTTGGTTGGTTTTTGGGTTTTTTTTGACTCTTCCTATGTTCCTCGTACACTAACCAAGATGGAGAATGTTATGCATTCACATGACACCCCACCAGAAAGGACAGACAGAGATTCAGTTTGGATATTTTCAGTTTCAATGCAGAACGCTTTGTCCATCGGATGGAGAAGAAGCCAAAGCACCTACGTCCACCCCTGAGCCACACCGCCACGTGCGGTGGTTTTCAAGCCTGTTGCAAAAAGCGCACAAGGTTATACTCCGGGCAATTCACGCCATCCACTGAAATCTCTCCAAAGGCACGAAAAAGAAAATTAACCACTTTTTATTTACTCTCTAGTCGCTCTCTTATAATCAACTGCATTTTCTTCTTCAGTAGCAGCAAACACAAAACTCAGCTGAACATCTGTGCCATGCAACTGCACAAAAGACGCATTTCAGTTCAAAGTACGGTTCTGTTCTCAAACCCAGCCCAAACACTTAGAAGATGCAGACATTCAAAGTTAACAAATCCACTCCTTGCATGCATTCTGCTCTTCTCCTGACTAGCAGTACACTGACCGTGTATCTTCCTCCTATGAATCCCGCAGAGAAAATCAAACAGGGAAGAATAAACTTTATTATTTTAATTTTCCTGCATAATCAACACAGTTATTGTAGCTGCATAGTTTTTCTTGTCTGACTATAAAATAGCAAAAAAGACTGGTTTTCTGAACTTGAGATATGTTTAGGTTTTTTTTTTTTTAAATCTACAAATCTTTTCAACAGAGTTAATTATAAAAAGATATATTTATTTAGAAACCAGATAAAAAGATTTAATTTATTCAAACATAAAATAATTTTATTACAAAATGAAACTAGTTAATCCCAGGGGTCAATGAAAAGCTTTTTGCTGGCTAGGAAAACACGGTTTCCCGCTTGAAAATGGAATCTTGGAACAACCAGTGAGCGAAAGAGATTGTCGCAACACAATTGTATAGCAGCCTTTCCAAGTAGAGTATTACTTTAACTAAAGACATAGGTTAAAGCTTCTGAGAACGTATACGACGACCTTCAATATAAACCATTCTGAAAGTCGCCGCCTCCACAAATATACTTTCAGTAGCAGCTCAACATACTGTTGATGTACTTATGTTCCACTAAAGATACTCCTTTAAAAGAACTTTCAATATCTAAATTTAGCAAATCTACATTTACTGAACCTACGCCAGAAGTGTGATGTAGAAAAATACGGCTCTCGATCAGACTGCTGGCTCACAACGTGCCTGTCCTCAGGCTACCTGCAAGTGGCCACTCTTTGTTGAGCCATCGATGTAAAAGAGCGTAGCAGGGTGTTTTACAGGTGAAGCACAACCCCTCCATCCTTATCCAGATGGCAAGATCAGTACCGACACATCCCTGGGTTATCTCCACGCACCCTCAGCCGACTCCAAGGAACGGTGGCTGAGGGCAAAGCTGGGGTCGCCGTGTTCAGCGAAGTACAAAACCTGCTGGATCCAAGCACGCTGGCACCAACTGCGGTGCCCAAAGTAAATAAGTTCTTTAGCCCCTGCCCCCTGTCCCCAGATGCCTTCTTGGGAAAATAAAAGAAAAAGAAAAAAGAAAAATTATCTTGTTACTCTCTCAACTCAATTGGAAATGTCACTAAATGAGAAATCAAACCAAAATATGACCTGTGTATTATGGAGAAGCAGCGAAAAAAAATGTTGAGTTTTGGATATAGGACTTTGTTTCTGAAGTTTACTACCCAGGGGCTTTGAAACAACACAGTTTCTGAAAGCAGAGCCTTCATTAGAGCAGGAAAACACAACTGAAATGGCCAGGCAGAAAATGGCTGAATTAAGCTCTTTTTTCCCTCTCTTTAGTGGTAGTGATTCTCAAAAGATTAAAAGTAGGTTAGGCGAATAATAGAAGAGCTATGTTTCCAGTGTCTACCTGACAACAGCTTTTGTGGAAGTGAATAATTACATGAAAATCACTTCCTTTCCACCTCTCTCTGGGATTTCTGCGGGTTGCTAGGCAGTCTGTCCTACCTTCTGCTAATGCCGCTTACCGGCGGGAGGAACACAGTGTGTCCATTATGAGAATGGGGGGCTGGGGGGAGAAGGACCTAAATACTCAAAGTTTTGTTTATTCATTGCTGCCTTTGGAGACCAACACTATAGCTCAGATTACTTTACAGATATTTAAATGCTAATTTTCCGAGGCATGACTGTTAGCCAAGTACCACCCTGTTAAAACAGAGCAGGACCTTCCCCAGAGCAGCAGCCACAGCGGTGGCATGTTTCTGTGCTGCCAGCCAATGTTGAAAGTCAGGTGTTGGAGCAAAACATACCAAGGTACCTTCTGGGACTCGGAGGAAGAATTCTTTCACTCACTCCAACTGCTTTTCACGACTGAAATAATGTTGGTTATGAGACTGGTTTACTTTCCTGAACTCCTTAACCCAAAACGTAGGAGATCTCTTGGTTCCCTTGGTATAATTCCAAAAGTAGCAGCCACAAAGCACCGCTGCACTTCCCTGTTTGCGTAACGGTAAGTGCAGTCGTACAGGTTGGGGTGTACCTTCATCAAAAAGGAAATCAGCATTATCCAAAAATCACTCCTCCCTGCAGAGTGCTAGCTGAGGTAACACGGGGCTGGAGGGCTCATTTCAGACAGCAGCTACGTGGGCACGGCTGTGGGAAGGGCAGGGAACCCAGTGCAAGGCTTTGCAGGATTTTTAAAAGTGTCTTTGATTTCCAAACTCTGAATTCAGTCTTCCGAGCCTGCAATTACGGACTTGCCACTTCCTCAACATCCTCAAAGTTACGTTGCTCAGCAAGGTACGACAGGACACATGAGAGAGACCAGAGGGTGTAGAGTCACTTCCCTGCCAGCGTATTCTGACGGCAGGATCCAAATACACAAACTAGCACCCCAATTGCAAGAAATCCCAACCTGGCAAGAAATAAGCTGCTAAACACATTCCATTTTGCATCATTATTTTACTAGTTTAGCTGTCCTAATCGCCGAGGACAGCTGCACATCCATGTGTCCCACACATCTACACAACTTGGCTTCCAAAAACAACAGAAGGCAACAACTCCCAGCTGTAAATCTCTTATCTCATTAAACTGCAGTGCAGTGAACTAATTTATTAAAAGAATAATCTCTGCCTCCTACGTCACCCACACTCTGAAAGGTACCAGGCTCTGATGCATGTAATGCTGGGATGCTTGTTCCTCTACTTCCATTTCTGACCTCTGTACTATCTCCATTTCTAACTCTGTCCTCAAGACGGCTCGGAATTCCAGGACACTGAATACTCAGGTAGTTTTCCGTAGCGATCGACCTGACAGCCTGTTGTTTCTGCATGGCATCGCCACCACAATGACACGGTGGAGAGCTGGAGGCTGAGACCTGCAGTGACAAGGCAGGTGAGAGCATGCTCTACCCTCTGGGTTGTCCCAGTGTCTTTACCTCCCCAGCTTCACCCAGAAACAGCAATGCCCAAGGGCAGCGTTGCCTGCAAGTGATGTAAAAGGAGACACGACGGCTGTAAAAGCATGCTTTCAGGGTGCCACGTTCAGAGATTTAGTCTGTCACAAAGCTGCATCACAAGGTGTGTGAAATAGCATTGTTAAGGCATAACCCTTCGGAGCTGCTCTCTCCAACTGGTATTTCAACGGCTACGAGTTACCTTGTCCCGACCAGCCAAGAAATGTAGAGGTGTGAAGGAAATAATAGATGGCTATCGGATGTTCCTCGTTAAAAAATGTACTTTGATTTAATAGCACAACCTATCTTATGCCTTGCTTGGTTTCTTCTGTGCAGATATACAAAATCCCAGGAATAACTTTCATGGAACTTTCCCATCTTTAAAAAGAAGAAAAAAGCAATAAAAGAACAAATATTTGGCCAGGCCTATCTTTTTCTGGCCTATCTTTTTCAGGCCTATCAGAATATTCCAACCTTGCCCAAAAGGAAAAATCCCATCTACAATGGTAGTTATGAGTCCAGGAATTTCTCTAAACTATCTTTATGACAAAACTTGTATGTTTTCATTTACAGCCAATAGTTAACAACAGTTGTCTAGAATACGTGTAAGGAGAGAGTTATCTCATAATACTGAATTTTCCGTGGAAATACATACCAGTTTTCCATTACTTTAGTTCTGGAGCATAAGGTAAGGAGATAGCTGACAGTATAAGACACAGAAATATTCAAGAGATATTACTCATGTAAAAACATTTCTGTCCCTATGATGAAGATTATTTTGGGGAAAAATATCATTAAATCCCAATATCTCTTGTGAGCCGCATTGTTTTTGCACCGACTCATTTCTTGTAACTGCATACCGCAGGTACAGAGCTCAGATCAGCAGGATGGTCTGCACGGCTCCTCTGTGACGGAGCCTGCTGGTATCGGCAGCTCTCGGCTACTGAAAATGGACGGCGTTCTGGGAAGATAAAGCCACTGACTGCTAGAGCACCCACACGTTCCAGCCGTGCGGTGTAGCTCTCTTGTAGCACGCCTTAAAATATCAACAGTTTTGCTTTCTCATACACTCTGTCAAGCACTATATAAAGCTTCAGTCATTTGGAAATAAAATAAAGTAATTTTTTTTTTATTCTGTGCATGATATGAAAAATCACAAAATATAGCCGTTGCATTTCTTTCTCTTTTCAACAGAGAGTGTAGTTTCAGTGTCCTACAGACACCAGACTTTGCCAGGTCTTTTTGGGAGCATGTTTAGGGCTTGAGGCATGCTTAATGTCATTTCCTATAAATGATAAATAAAGATGCTCCATTTTTTTTAAATATATGCAGGAAGTGCAGTTAACTAATTTCTAAAATGAGAGCGTTGATTAGTGTTCCTCTTCACTAAAATGCTCTCAGAATGAGGTCTGTGGCTGCTCCCACGCACGCTATAGTGCCGACGGACAGCCAGAGGAGTTTCCAAATCTTTACAATCAGTTGCACTGAGGGACTGACGAGCGGGGTCATTCTGACTGATTTCTGGAGCATGCCAAATCCAAACCAAAATGTTTTTAAGGTCTCTTTTCTTTAAATATTCCGTTTGCATAGCATTTGCCAGAAAGTAGGGCTTGGGGGTTGGTTTGGCTTTCAGGTTCTTGGGAGGAGGATGAAGCAGGGGTTTCAGCAAACGTAGTAGGGGTTCCACATCCTCTCAGGAAATTGATCGTTTCAAGATACCTAACTGCTCTTACAGAACTATTCCATACATGCAGGGAGGATGGAATCCTCAGGATTCTTGTGCCAGTCAAGGGTCCAGCTCCTTCCAGTCAGTGATTATAATACAGCCATGATGCCAACGTCTGTCTGCCACCTTGGTTAGAGTCTAACGAGGGTGCTTAAATTAAGAACGTACACTCCTGACTTCTGCTGTAACCAAAGGAGAGAGATTGGCCCCCCCCTCAAAAGTTACTCAGTCATTAAGTGGGATAAATGACCCTCTAGAGGAACCTATTTTTTCTCTGCTGCTTATACAGGGAATTAAGAGCACTACATTAAGGTTCCTCAGTAGGGTAACCTGGTCTCTGAGCGACCTGGTCTGGTGGAAGGTGGCCCTGCCCAGGGCAGGGGGGTTGGAACTGGATGGGCTTTAAGGTCCCTTCCAACCCAAACCGTTCTGTGATTTCCTGGTACCCAAAATCAAACGGCACGAACTCAGCTCTTCAGGAGTCCCCTGTGATTTCCAGTGGGACCTGTGGGAACTGAAGACCCCAGACCACTTCAAGTCCTGAAGGTTCTAGTTGAGATGCAGATTTCACCTCTAGCTTTTTTGAATGTCTACTTCGCAATGCGAAAATTTCTCTGTTTTAAGGAAAACCTACATTTAACACTATAAAATGTTAAAAAAAAAAGAAAAAGGAAAGAAAATTCAGAACAAAAACAATGTGCTACCACACTAGTGATTGCTTTAAAATTTTACAGTTCATTTTAAACAGGTAAAACTTCAGCAATGTTAGGGCACATAGTTTAACAGAAATTTTTCCATCGATTTCCAGGGGCCAAGATTTTACCTTGCTAATTTTTACAGAATCGGAAATTGTGAAAACAAGAAATGCAACTAAAAGACTTGCTTATTGGCTTTTTTGCTTGCAGAAAGCCAATCAAGCTTTCATATATTTGTTTGAAAAAGTCTGAAATATATGAACAGTCAATATACGTTCTACTACTCTAACGTAACATTTGGCAAATCATGAGCTTGAAGCCACCATATGCAGAATAAAGTAATAAAAAAAACATCCCTTAGATTATAAAGAATTTTAAATTGATATGAGAAGGAATAATTAAACTTATTATATAAATTCTCATCTAAATAAAAAATACCCCTCAGGAACATATTCAAATTTTCTAAGCAGTAAATAAAAGTTTATCTCACAAAAGCTTATCTATGTTCCTTGCCTCTTTTCTCACTTCAGAAACCCCTTTAATCACACAAAAGATTCTCCTGACTGCAAATACCTTGCAGAAGGAACCTGAACGGTGGCATCTAGGTATTAGGACAATTACAGTAACTATGATTTTTAAAGCGTATACAGATCCCACCCTCATGTACACGGCTGCAAAGACAGAGAAGCTCCCTGTTTACCATCTGGTCAAGCCAGGCTGAAGATACTGTTGATCTGCAGATGTGAGAGATGAAGACTTAGTATGTGATGCACACCCAGGGTCTTAATTCTGTCTTTGCTTGTGCACACGAAGATCACACTAACTCCTGATTAAAGGAACTGTCTTGGACTGGGAAGTGTGTGTCAGGGGCTATAGGAAGGTGTTTTGGCTGTATGTACCAACACGATCATCTTTCCCCAGGCTGCGTTCTGCAATGAGACCCACCAACTCTACCTTCCTCGCTGGAGAGGGGTGCGCAGAGACTGACAGGCACTGCCAGTACAGGGAAAGCGCAAAATGCGCTCTTCATTTCTACATATTTTTTTCTTGTTTGTTTGTTTTTGCATTTTCTACAGTAGCAGCACCAGCATTACAGGCTGTTTGCGGCCATCAATGCCCTGAACATTTGAGTCACGCTTTCTCAGATCAGATCACATTCCTGCCTTCCTCCAA
Source organism: Ardeotis arabs (assembly GCA_011801015.1). Taxonomy (NCBI): domain Eukaryota; kingdom Metazoa; phylum Chordata; class Aves; order Otidiformes; family Otididae; genus Ardeotis; species Ardeotis arabs. Next base: position 27,904 of record JAAGAY010135496.1, on the reverse strand, counting down.
CTGTGCTGGGGACGATGGCACTGAGCCTCAGTCATCTTTTTTATGGCTATGGTTTCTACTCATACAACCTCTTTTTTCAGTGACTGCAGTCAGCACGTGTCAGAAAATGGTCTGTCTCTATCGACTTTCACGGCAAGCAGAGTAGCAGTCATAAGAGCACTGCCCTTCTCCAGCCACTGCCAAAAGCATACAAGCCCAAAGGCAAATTAAGCAGAAGTCGGCAGTGTTGGGTTGCCCAGAGGTGAAGAACATATTTCCCCTTCTCAACTACACTGGCACAGTCCCGGGGTGGGCCCCTCACCGTTGGATGCTGGCCCAGCTGCTGGAATTGCGCCACCAGCAGCTGCGTTTCAAAAATTAAGAAACCAGTCAAGTTTCTATGGCATTACCAGTGCAGAATTCATCTCTATTTCCAGAGCCTGTTCCTTTTGCTCCTTCTGTTCCTCGGCATTGGAAACATGACAGAGGCTGCTGGCAAGGCTTAGAAATTGCAGAGAAGATAAACCCCATCCAAGAGAGATTATTGCTCCTAAATGATTTGGAAGTGCTCAGTAGCCATGTGGCTGAAGGTGATAGAAGCCCAGTTTGATTTTCAAAAGCGTTTTGGAAAAATCTGCCACCAAAAGCTCCTTAGGAAACTGTGGTTTAAGTTGTTGCTGGAAAAGCAACTGATGAGAAGATAAGAAACACTGGATAAGAATAAAGGACTATTTTTTACAGTGGAGGGAGGCCACCGATGGAATACTACAACGACCTGTGCCTCTGCTGTTCAGTTTCTTCCCAATTCACTGAGAAAAGATTGGTGACACCAAGTTAGTCAGACTAGCAACGATGATCGTTAAAAAAGAAGCGACGCTAAGTTACCCAGACGAGCAAGAGTGACAGCGAACTGTGCGGATGGACCTTATCAGCTGGCATGGCCAGAAAAAGCAGCGTTTGAAAATGGCAGATAAAAACACAATTACATTTAAAGGAATATAGACAAGAAAAAGCAACGCTGATTCGACCCATGAAATGAGGGGCTCTTAGGTGACAATTTTGATTTGGAAGCACCATCTTGTAGTTACGTTAGATAGTTCCAACACTGCTCAGAGTGGTCAAAGCAAATTAAGCGCTAGGCATCAGTAAGGAATAAATACAGGGAAAACTAAGGAAAAGAACATCATCATACCACTGACTAAATCCATTGTTTGTCCACACCTTGAATACTCCGTCCAGTTCTCACTATGGTCTGCTCACATTAAAAAGTTACAACAGAATTTGCAAGGGCTAAGAAAAAGACAAAACAGGTAACCAAAGATAGCTTTGTATTTTGTGGTATGAGCAACCCCATGCATCCATATAGGCTAGGAGACAACCTTCTGGAAGGTCCTAGGGGACAAGCTGATCTTAAGTCAACAACGTGTCCTTCGGCAAAGACGACCAAAAGCATCCTGGGCTAAGCATGAGGAAGAGCGTTACTAGCACATTAAGAGAGGCGGGAGGAGAGGAGACCGCACCTGCCGGGCGGACACCCCAGGACAGGGAATTGCCAGTAGAAACTGGACAGAAATTCTCCAGCAGAAACAAGCTGGAACCACAGGTTACGTGTGGACTCTTGTGTTTAACAGTTCACAATTAGCCTGTCTGTAATTAATTGAATGAATTTATCCTTTCGGCCTCCCACATCCTCTAGCAGCGAGTTCCACCATTTAATTATTCATTATGTGAAATAGAACTTTCTTTTGTATTTTTCTAAACCCACTACATCTCCATTTTTATAGACTTTTGCGAAACCCAAGGCCGGGCTCCAGGAGGACCTCCTGAGTTACTGGCTGCCTGCCACACAAACAGGGAACAGTGCCCTGGCTGCAGAACCAGGAGGGCTGTGCTTCACTTTCAGGTCTGACAGTGTGTAAATGCTTTTTAATTTTTTTTTTCCTTTACATTTTAATTTATTTTTATTTTCCTAAAAAACCACCAGTGACTCTTTGCTCTATGCTGCCCCATAGGGCACCACTGCTATTTAAGGAGCAGACCAGTCTTCTAAGGAGCATCACGAATACGATACAGTTCTCTGAAACGTCCCTCTACTTGTCTACAATACCACCAAAACTGTGGCCCCGCTTCCAGGTAATATCCACTAAGTACTTCTACTATAGTTTATTTATTTTTTAAAAATATTTATTGCCTAAAGACCAAAAGGAAAAATGAAAAATGTTTTTAAAATTTAACAGGAATATCTCTAGAAAATCCCTCAGCTAAAACCAGCATTTAATAAATAATTAAAGTTGCCAAGTGACAACTTATTACCTATCATTCTGCTACACAAATCAATGCTTAATTGAAGACAGCATTGATTTGATGCTGCCCACATCATAATCTAAACACTGCCCTTCACAAGCATAATAAAATCCAAACGCTTAGGCAGAATAAATAATAAAAAGTTAATTACATTTTAAAACAGTAATCTCAAAACATAGATAACTGAAATCTAGTGCAACGTACTCCTTCAAATATGGGTACTGAAAATATAGGTCCACAATCCGAAATGACAAACAAGAAAGTATAGAAAACTGAGAAAAGCCATATAGATAGAGCATTAACCACTTTACTAAAACATCTTAAATCCTCTTTGCATTTGAGAGCTGTTATTTTCTGTTTAATGTGATTTAAGACAATAGGATGGAAAGGATTCAAATTACTGTCAAGACAGTCAAAGAGAAACATTTTTTCACTTTAGCTGCTTCTGTACAAAGGATACGTACTTGGGCATAAATACCTAACAAAAGTATGGCTACGTTCGGTTAGCACAAAGGTAGCCCACTGTCTTTTAATTGTTGCCAAAATCAGATCTCTTAGGGAAAGACTACAGCAAACATTTACCAAACCGACAAATTCAATTTTATTCTAGTTGTTCAAGCTGTATCAAAGTGTCGTATAACATTCTGCGTCCAAATGACTGGAGTACCATGCGATGGAGCCGCTCTCTCTTTCCACTGTCTGCAGAGGAAGCCTGGAGTCCCACCACCTCGCCTACCTTCTGGCTGCAGGGCATGGGCAACAAACTGGCTTTGAACTGAAAGCATCTTGGCCTTTGCTTTTGGTCCAGCTTTGGTCCTCGGTGCCCTACTTTCTGCTGTTTTGTACAACCCTGCTCAAACTACAAACAAATATTTCTATCCAGCTGTTTGAATGTAGAAGACAAGTAGCAGGAATGAGTCAAGGGCACACAGAAGTGTCCGCAGGACAGCTCAAGCAAGCTCACAGCAACGAAAAGCTGACAAATGTCTTTAAGCAACAATTAAGGCTGCATGGATGTGCCCTCACTGTGTACAGCAAAGCCAAGTGAGTTAAAACAAAAGGCTACATATTGCTTATATTTCTCAGTAAAAACAGAGCAGCAACTCCAGAAAGCAAAAATCAGAATCCATTACGGCTACCTCACAGCCAAACCTTCAGCACTGCCCAGTAGTAAATTGTCTCAGAATATTGAGCGTTACAGTTAGCTCCTCAGTGGTGTATGCCACAAGAACCATATACATTTCTTCACTGCAGTCTCAAAGAGCTGTATTCACAAACAGAAACTCTACTTCTTTCTCCTGTAGCCTCTTCCTCCTTGAATTTCATCAAAGATTAAGTCCTGAGCAAGCAATAGTCATTAACTGAGGCATTTTATAGATTCATACAACAACTAACTTAAGCTCTAAATTCATCTCTCCCCATACTCTTAACTTGCAGGCAAGTCAGAAGCCTCCAATCCTAAAGGTAATGGCCAAGTAGAGGTAGGAAGTCTTGTAGCATCTGCACTGGACAGCAAGCTCTGCTATCCTGCAACCAGGACTCCCAGGGCGGAATTTGGTCTGGTATGTAAGGGCAGGTAGACCAGCCACTGACTCGTCCTGGGAACCAGGACAAATCTGGTTCTGCGGATGAATGAGGGTGGCCATGGCTCTGCAACTGGCAGGGCACCACTGGATTGAGGCAGAGGTGGTAACTTGGTGTGTGCCATCTGACTGGGTGTCTCAGAGTTAAGGACTGGTGAACGGTCGCTGGGATTTGCTCAGAACCAGACCACGAGCCTGGCACCCTCCCAGAGTTACGTGCCAAGAATCTCTGAGATTCCTGCAGCAAGCTCGGAGCAACAACTTACCCAATCAATTTCAGATCTTAAGATTTTTTTTTTTTTTTTTTAAAGGGCCATTTGGAGTTTCTGGTGATTCTGAGTTACAAGTCATGGAGACTCCACTCCAGTTTAAAGCAGCTCACATCGCTAGGTAAGGAGCTGTAAGTGCAACGAATAACTCCCAGCTCCATAAGGGGCTCAACAGATATAAAACTCAGAATGAGTTCTCTAGATAACTTCCATCAATAAATGCAAGGGGGGACGGAGAAAGGCAAAGTAATAAAGAAAATTAGTTTTAGACCTTCAGGCATAAGCTTGTCGTCTCTTTGCTGTGATGGATTTGTCTTGGAGAAGTTCATTTGAGAAACAAATATTACGCTGCTAATATCCTAGGCTTATTTTAACGGCTTATCTGAAATGTTCAAAGAGCTGATGTGCTGGTAGGTGTTTTTCCTCATATCCAGCCAGGAGCACGCAGTGACGCAGAGGTCGTTCCAACCCACAAACGTCTTTGATGCGGTGTCTCTCACTCAGAACCGCTTCTTGCATGTCCCCCCCCACCATCTGAAGGACAATTTGCTTCTGCCTGATACCTCCAATCTGCAGTAGTCAGTACAGGAGGATGGAAAGAAGACAAAAAGGGACCATGTTTTTGTTTATTTCTTCCCCTTTCCCATTTTCTGCCAACTCGTTTAGTCTGGCATTCTTCAACCCCGTATTCTGGTAATACGCACTCCGTTTTTTCTTCTATTTGCACCTGTATGACTACGCAGCTAAAGTAAAAATGTAAGCCAGTGCACACCGAAAAACCCCCACACACTGCTCCTGGACCTAAAGAGAGAGCAATATTAATATTTTACTATTTGGAGATGTGTTTGACAGACCGCGTTCTTTAACAACTGCCTTATTCAGTGGCGATACATATCACCTTTTTGTGACCTAAACTAAATCTGCAGGTAAGGGGAGGCATAGGAATATAAAAATAGAGTTATCAGTGACATACCAGTACCGAAAACCATTGCCTGGACAGTCTCAAAACACCCAGGAGAGCAAATTACCCCCCATGTGAGTTACCCTCCGCCTCAGTCACTCAGGCTGAAGTACCCGTCTCTGCCCTGGCCATCAGACTCTGGGCACTCCAAGCGCTCCACAGAATTAGTGCAAAAAGGGATTTAGAAGATTGATGTAAATGGTTGGTGACCAAACTACGCTTCCAAGACACCTCTTCCTCTCCGCTCGTGAAAGGGCAGCCATCTGCAAAGTCAGACGCATGCTTACCCGTGCCAGTTAGATCTGCAGTGTTAAATACGACGACTCTGGACCACCTTCTCCACTTTGTTGTGGTGATCAAGATAGAGAACGTTTCTATTTGTAATCCCTCACCATGGGCCACATTTTCTGCCTTCCTCCATAAGACAGCAACTCAGCGTACCTGTTTCAGTGCTTGAACTGCTTGCAATCATTTTCCACCTGCCTTCTGCTCACCTTCATGGATGGATAAACAAGTTCACTGAGACCTCCAGGCTGGGAAAATGCCAGCTCTCACTATACCTTTTGTGAACATCCCTCAGAGTCACCATGTTGTTTTATTATTTTACACAGAGGGATTTAGAGTCTCTTAAAAGCATGAGTTGTTTTTAGAGTGACAGGAACTGTATACCCAACCGGCAAATTTTAGTAAACAAGCCACTCAGCGTTCACTGAAATTCTGTGGTGAGCCTAGACCTTTTTAAAGAGATCTGGGCAATGAAAAACCTTTCATTTATGCCACAGAGCTGGCAGAAACTTAAAGTAAAACCGAGTTCAAGATAAAAAAAAAAAGCACTAGAATTTTAAAAACGCCATTTAGGAATTGTAGTCAGGACCTGCACTTCTTGGCACTAAGGGAGCTACTGAAAATATTGACACTGATCAAACGTTTAATTTCACAGAAGAATGAAGATTCAGCGTAATTCACGTTATTTGTAAATTTGTGTCAAACATTAAAAGCATTTGGTCAAATATGGAAAGGTTATTTTGAGAAGTCAAATGTTATTTCTCTATTTTTAAATGAAGCATTTGATTTTTAATTCTTAAACAAGATTTTGTTTCAAAATGTAATAATAGCAGTAAAAAGAATAATGGAAAACACCTCTTTAAAATAACAGCACTTTTTAAAGCTCCGGTCTGTGCGAAAGGTTTTGTGTTTGTTCTCCTAAAATATCAATATGTGAACACAGAACTTCAGCGCAAAATCCCCAGGAACCAGACTCTGCCTCCCATTCTTTACAAACCCAGCTGCACCTTCTTGATTCGAATGTTCTCTGAAACGTTCAGATGGGTCGACAACAAAGAAACCAACGAAAGATGGGTGAACCCGTATCCCAAACTGCAGCGGCACCTGATGATCTCCTGCCAAGTTTGTAACCAATTTACTCCGTGTGTTTTATTGCCCGTCTCTCTGCGAGTCAGAAGCTTTCTTTCCTTACAGCCCCAACCTGAAGTACTGTTGGGTTGGCACTGATGCGACAAAACACGTTATTGCCTCTGTTCTCTGATAGCATTAAAAAAAATTCTTGCAGCCAAGATTCTGGCACAAATGGTCGCAGAACGCTCAGTTTATTTGAGCCTCGGTGTTTAAAGGAGCTGTCTATAAACACCCATATGGGAAGATACGTTAGCATATGGAAATCTAAGGCTGTAAACACAGCTGAAGATGATCTCTTTTAAAATATTAATGACCTTTGCCGGAATTCCTGTATTACAAAATTTTCTGGAATTTAACATTAACACAGCAATAGATTTATTTCTTAAAGGGCTCTATTTCAGAGAAAAGAATATGAACCATCACGTCATCCACCACAGCAGAATCTGAAGTTAAGAAAGCACGTTGACTACCCCATCCTGCCATTTATCTTCATGGACAACTTTGATGACACACCTTTAGAGTGTGTCTACATATGTGTGCAAACATTTTATAAAGCGTAAGGAAGAAACAATTACGCAATGCTAGGTAATTTAGTCAACAACCCATCCAGCTTCAACAGGCTAAACAAGAACTGTACTGATACAAGGGAGTCACTTTGGCCGTAAGGAAGGAACAGTCACCAATTCAGCATGGACACTCAGAGCAGAGAAGAGCAGAAAGTCACCGCTGCCAATACACGCGTCTCCTCATCTTTCCAGTTTCCCCTCCTGCATCTGGATCCTTGCTGTGAGCTGCCTGGCAGCTGGTGACAGCTCACGGTGGGAGAGGCAGCTTGTTTTCCCACGTATATTAGGGGAGTTTGTCACCAGTCATCTCCCACCTTCCCTCTCGTTGCTTTTCTAGCACCTTTTCCTCCCTTTCCCACACTGCCCTTGCAAATCAATCACATATGTACACACAAGTGTCACACCAGCTCTATGCTAGCAGCTACAAAAAGCATGGCAGGATGAGGGAAGAGCAGCTGTAAGGAAATAAGTATCTCAGAGATGTCTGGGAGATTACAAAACATTTTTTGTACGGGTCTTCAAAGAACAATCTTTAGGAGCACTCAATTTTTTTTAAACAGTAAATAACATTTTTCTGCAAGCTGCACATCGTTCCACTAGCGTAGTAATCTTCTCTATTTCCTTTTTCTCTCATTCCTCTGGAATAATAGGATTAACAATAATCAATAATTAACAATAATTCTCAAAATAACTAGATATTTTCAGTGCCTCTATTTATACGGCATCAGATATCCACTTGTGCAGTCCCAGAGACAGCGTGGAATATTTATTTGCTTTGCTTACTGACTATCCTCACTGTGCACAAGGTCCCTTAGCATTATCCTCTCGTTAACATCCATAAGATCATTTAATATTTTTTGGTACCAATTTTTAATTTCATCTGAAACAAATGAATTTTTAACAACAGCTTTTCTCTTGCTAGGAGACTTGACTTCTAGAGCAGCTGACAGGCAGCTACGTTGATAGTATTCACAATTCTTTAAATGTTCCTGATAATGTTAATTAATTTATGCACAAAATGGCTCTTCAAGTTTATCTAGTAGTTCTTTTCAGGTCCCATCATTGTAAAAAGAGAAAAATCTCTCCCTGCTATGCCAACGCACTGAGCTAATGTGTGGATCCTGTCTCCCTCCAGTGGCACATCAGCCATAAAGTGCAATTAAAATTTCCCCGAAACTCAGACGATGCCTCTCCATTGCCAAGGTTGCTAAGGGGTTGGAGGGATAGCTGGAAGAGATTTCATGTGGCCTAGAAGCCACAAGGAAATTACAAAATGACCCCATTCTTTCAACAAGTCTCCTCTAAGTGCCAAAATCTGCCGCTGCCTGCTCAGCTTGCTGTTGCTTGTGTCGCAATAGCAAGAAACAAAAGGAAAAACCATGGGGAGAAGGCAGCAAACTATTTGGTCAGGGCTTGAAGTAACTCTCTGAAGCAAGAATTGGACTTCTAAAACCACATTTGCTACATAAAAATTAACAGCCACACTGTTGAAAAAACCAGCGGCGTATATTGAGGCACAAAGGTATGCCATGTTCGCGCATGTCAGCCAACAGCTTCCCAATGACGTACTCAATTCCGATTGTGCTTTTCCTACACTACACTTAAATATACTTAACGTTTCTGCACAACGTAATGACTTGTGCAGTGAACAAATGCTCAGCTGCTTCACACGTGGCAGAGAGTATTTTTGTCATAGCAGAAGACCTCGCATGCCTTCAGCCCGTGCCTTTCAAAGTGTATGTGCCCAGTCACCGCAGCGCAGATTCACTGCGAGAGAGCAGGACGTACGTTCGGAACACGGAACGTGCTCCCAAGCTTGCCTTCAGTCCTTCTTTGGGGAAAACGGGAACAGTACCTGTCGCGGGGACGGTTTATGGCTTTGTTAAACACCTCTGCCCTTTCAGCAAGAACCCTGCATTACAGCAGCTTGTTGGTCTTCCTATTCTTTAAATCCCATAAACAATTTGTAATGCGAAAGCCGTGGTACGGAGTAAAATGAAACAGTTCCTCATCGTGGAGATTATAAACTGTTTCTAAACATCGTACCAGCCTACACATCCTGTGCCTACCCTACAGTTTAAAACCTCAGTAAATTGTTCTGATGGTGTGAACAGCAGACTTTGAGAAGCACTGATTATTTTTCAAGTTTAAATTTTAAAAGTCTGGGTAGGAGATTACTTCTTAACAAGAACATGAGAGCCTCACCATCAGCAGCGATGCTTTTTTCCTTTCATAGAAAGAAGGGTTTGAAATTTAATTTCCATATCAAATGAACAAAGATTGTTCAAAGATACATGTGTGAAGTGGGTGTTGTAGTTATGTAGACAGTAAATTCAGCTAAGGATTTTCATAGCTGTGGCCCTTGTACAAATTTCTGGCATTTCACTCTCTTTAAAATTTACTGCAGCTCACATGTGTGAGCACCACAACTGCCTGCTTCACAAATTTAATACCTGAGGAAGTAAACCATACAGAGAATGGGAAGAAAAGGGTAGGAAAAAGAAGAGTAAATTCCATAGCTGTTAACAGAACTGCTTGAGTGTGATGGGAACTGGACATCTTCCTCCTCTCATTACTACTATTTTTTCCCAGTTAACTTTTTTTAATTTAAAAAAAAAAATGGCTGCACAGACTCTTATAATGGTCCAAAATGCAGTAAATTGCTGAAGGTCTTACTAGACTTAGTGGTATTAAAGGCTGGTAAGATTTGGGACATGACCTGCCTCTGAACGTTTTTTCTTCAGGTCCTATGCCTAAAAACTAGGCTGTCCACCCAGTATCGAACACTTCTGTGAAGTGAGTTTCTCATTAGACTGCAAGCTTCTCACTTGTCACATTCCAAACAAGTAAAGGCATAAAAATATTCTCCAGCAATTACATCGCATTTCATTGCCAACACATGAAAATTCCTAGGTTTCAATTTTAAGGATTTGTACGCTCAGATAGATACAGCACGGGTCTAAAATCCACTGCTCAGGAACGCACACAGTTCCCTTGATTTTCAGAGGATAAAACCACCCAAAAATGAAATCACAATTTCCTCTTCCTTTTTTTTTTTTCTTTTTGAAAGAAAACAGAGTCCTAACAATTCGGTTTAAATGCAACAGTGCCCTCCACTTTGAAAGCTAGGTGATAATTTTCATCTTCTTCTGCCTCTGAAAACCCAGTTTGCGTTGGCCTCAAGGTGGCGATGCGATGGTGAGAGCTGCTGCCTTCCAAGGCTGCACGCACCCAAACGGGATCGATCTGGGTTACTTCTTCCACTGCTAAAAAAAGAGTTCTTGGTACAGAACCAGAGCGGCATTACTGCTGCAGCTCCCATCGCTAAAACAACTCTGTATCGCTAAACATCAGAAAGAAAAAGTCAAGGGAAGATAAATTTTCAAATCCTTTTCCAGTTCGGATTTTCAGAACAGGATTTAAGAAAACAGCTCTACACTTATATAGTATTCCCAAATGTCTCTCACACACGTGTATATTATAATTAGCCTAATTGGATAGCAATTGTTTACAGCTTTGGTAAACAGCATCTTTTTTCTAAAGTATAATTCTATGTATACTCCCAAAGATACTAAGACAATGCCCAGGAAGGAGTGAATAACTAGCAAGATAAACTCATACTAACCTGAAAATTAAGCAGTTTTCAATGAAAACTACAATTTTCAGGTTAAAAAAAAAACAAAACCAAAACATTTATTTGAAGTGATTTTCTACCAAAAATAAATGTTTTCCTTAAAACAGTTATCTGAGGTACTAAAATGGTCTTTCTCACTGTAAACACAGAGATCACGAAAATTGAGCCTAGGTGCCACACAGGAAATGCAGGAAGGAAGAAATAGAAAAAGAGGGCAATGTAAGGAAGAGAGTCGCTTGTACTGTAAGACTTAGCTAGCACATGGGGTTTTTTCAGGTTACGCTGATGCTCCCTGCTGTGCATTCATGTTTTGGTACTTATTTTCAAGCAGGAAGATCCAATGAGCTGCAAGCCATTCAACCGCATTTCAGTGCCAGGGAAATGTATGCAAAAAGTCCTTCTGCAAGAAGTTTTCGAACTGGGTGGACTACCCATTGCGAGAGCGCCCACAGAAAACATCTGGGAGCTCTGCGCTGGAGGTGAATCATTGAAATGTGGCTGCCATCAGAAATGTGACTGCAACTGTAACACTCTCTGCCTGCAAATAAAAGATCAGAGAAATTAAAAATCAGTCCTAACGGTGAAGGCTCAGATTCTCCTGTGCCTTATATGTGACTTGCCCTGTCATTTATTCATCATGCTTAACATTCACACAAGAGCATACCGGAGATAAAGTGCAACCTGTATTCTTTCCACACGGAAATGTATCCTCACGTGCAATTCAGTCACAAAATTCAGGTTAATGAGAGTTGTTCAAGATTTTCATAAACACCAGCTGTTCAGAGGAGAGAGCAATTCTGACTATATTGACATGTTCATCCCTACAGATGCTAAAATGAATACCTTCATTTAAAATAGATATTTTTAAATAAAAAAAAAAATCAGTAACTCATCCAGTTACAGGAGTATATAGCACAAAGGCTAATAGAGACTTTACTGTTGATGAAACAAAGCATTTCTGAAGCATAAATGTCGTATTCCACTATTAGAATGAAAAGTGATTGGTATGAGCTCTGCAGATACACAGGACAAAAGATGGCATTTTCAGACCAAGAGGATTCAGTCTGCTGAAAAGATAGAATATAAAAATGAAATAGAGAACACAGCACTTGGAAGCGAAGAGGAACTGAAAAGACAGATGAATGGCCGCTTAGAAAGCTATAATGAACCATGGAATGCAAATTACACAAAGACAAAAGATTCAAGAACTTCAAACTAAAGTGAGGCTTGAAGAGAAACTTAATTGATTTAATCCACAGTAAACATAGTTGGCTCTGTGGTTCAAATACTGCTCTCCTAATACAGTCACAGTCGTCTCCCTGGAACATTATTTAAACAGATCTCCGACCGAAGAGGAAAACAACCTCTGCTAGTACCAATGCTTTATGCTTTGGTATTGTGGAGTAAATCTAAATAAAGAAGAGTAAAGATGAAAACTGGAAGCACAAATGTCAAGGTTACTTCAGTTGTCCCGTATTTGCTTCTTGGCAAAAAATCTCTACAACAAATTGAGAAGAGGTTTTGGGGTTTTCTGAGAAAAAAATTCATGGGTTTGAACATTCTGTATGTCCATGAAGTGGGAAATATCTATATATCTATCTTGTCACCACTAAAAGTTGCAGTAAAGCTGAACCAATTCCATTTTACTTTTTAATAAAGCAAGCTGTGCCAAATTCTATTTTTAAGACTGAGAAGCCAACTTTCCTTTATTTCTCGAAAATTGACCAGAGATCCCACCCACAACTCAGAAATTTTTATTCAGAAATGGATTAATCTCAACAAAATATTTCCATTTCAATTTCAACTCTCTAAAACCATTTCATCACGCACACTACAGTTAAATTACCTGTATTAGTGTCCACAGTCTCTGCTATGGTCCATTCTACTTCAGCTTCTCTCCTACAAAAAGGGGCTTAAAATACTACGGCTGAAGTACGGCAACGCGCCAGTTAAAGTCTCACTGAAACGGGGCAGAAAGCCGGCTTGTTGAAGCCACTCAGCCTTCCCAAGACATTCCAGTATCAGCTGAGCTACACATGTGGGACAAACAGACAGACGCACGCGTGTCCTGAGTGCTTTGTGCTTCACGGACCGCTTAGGCTAACACTATGGGCTTCAGAAATCGTCATGGCAACAACATCATGTCTTTACAAACGGCAACAGCGCAGTAAATAGGCATATAAACCCCCTTGTCGCCTGACAATGATGTTGCTTAAGCTTGCATGCCCTCCCTCTGTAACAGACAGAAGGAAGGGTGTCAGCGGCACGTGAAAAATCCACACGCGGGGCAAAATCCTCTTAAAAAGCCTCTCACACATCTCTGGAGAAGCGAAGGAATCAGCGTTGAAGCAGCAGGACGACCTCCTGCGCATGGCAGGTGGACAGACTTCCCAGGTGGAGGAATGCCCGTGGTGCAGGACAATAAAAGCGTACTCTGCGAACACTTTTTCTTAAGGCAACGGATAACTTCAGCTGTCAGAACCACACGGCGGGGTGAAACACGAGTTAAAACTGGACAAAATCAACAGATGCCACCCATGTTCGCAGATAAGCATACGACAGTCACGTTTCTTGTCTCTGCTCAAACGAGTGGAGACGCACGGGGTTCGCTTGAAATTGGGCTGGCTTGCCATGTTTACTACAGTCTGACTTCATTATAGGCTGCGAACGAATAACCGGAGCACGTCAGAGAACCCTGTTGTGTTTCACTGTTACTGTGCCAATTTCTGAGGCCAACTGAGGCCACCTCTAAGCCAGCCAGCTGTTGGGAAGCCACAGCACACCACCCACGTTCTAATAGCCACAACCCTTCCTTTACTTCCCGTTTGTGCTAGCATAGAGCGATGGAAACATCGTTGAGTCCAAAAGTGGCAACATGATTCAATTCTCCTCTAAAATTTTCAATATTTTAAATGAATATTTTTCTTTGTAGATATTTTTTTCTGGAGAAGTATTACTTGTTTAAAGGGAACGTGACATGAGGCAGTCATTTCAGACACTTCAAGGAAGTAAGGTGAAGGGTCCCCTCTGTTGTCTTTTGAAAAAAAGCAGAGGTTAAAAGAGGTTACTTTTAGTAAGTATATTTTAAAAAATTAATTTTGACAAATATTCGCAGATTTCCTTTCTATTTCCATCTCAGGATCATTTAATATTGTAACAGCCTTAGAGTAACACTGTATAAAGTCTTCTACATCGCCAGACCAGATAAGTAAAACACTATCTGCAACCTGTCAGATTTTGTACAGCTTTTGTCATTCTCCCTCTCTGCTATCAGATAAATGATATATAACAACTCTTTTATTGTACTCAACTGTCACTGAAAAAAAAAAAAAAATCGATTTAATCCAGTATTTTCACTCTGGAAACAATGAAAAAGACACAATTCCTAGTCTGAGTACTTCATTCCTCCTTGACTGCATACAGAGACTCATGCTTCAAAGACAACAATCATCTGAATTATTAATTTCTCTACTAATCTTGACTGAGATTTAGATCTGGAATGAGCAAAGAACTGTCAAATGGATAAGTCTTGGTGTCTTGGTTAAAGTTGTTCCCGGTGGAACCTGTGGCAATGCTCTCGTCTCTCCACGGCAGAAGCAGCAACTGCAACTGAACGCTTTTGAGAATTCTGCTTTACCAACCAAAGCACTTTTCTACTAAAAGAATAAAATATTTCAACACACGTAAGCAGCGATGGCTTTAAAGCTCTCTCCACAATTCCAAATCTCTAACAATGAACAACTATCCAGCAATCACCTGTATTCAAACTTTAAAAATCAAGAAACTCTTGCAGTTTTTCTCAGTCAGAGAGGAAAATATATACATGGACCATGGTCCTACCTGTGGGTCAGAGAGCCGAGAAAGATCAGGGTACAAGTAGAATTTTATCCCCTCGGAAGCGCCCGGCAACGTTACTCCACGAATCAGAAGAATCATCAACATGATATAGGGGAACGTGGCTGTTACGTATACAACCTAGCAAGAAGAAGCAAACATTAAAACAAGATTTTCTTCCGGCTGCAACAAAACCACCTCGTTTCCACATCCATTTTGCTATTAAATAAAAAAGAAATCCTTTTCTGGAGGAAGTGTGCTTTCAATGCCCTTGGTTGTGCAGGTGAATTTTGTCTCCCAAATATATTCCCTTCTAAACTATTTCTGTCTTGTAGGAAAGGTCGACACTTTTTTATAGAGAGATTGGGAAGCTCTCTTTAAGTATATTAATTACTTTCTTGGTGTGACAGGTGACCAGACACTACACTACAGCATACCTGTACACTGTATCACACACTCACCCAAACACAGACGCAGGGGAATTGACTCGTAACAGCAAATAATTAATTGCATGACGTTATACGCATTCCATAATAACGCACGCAATGGATTATCAGTCACCCAGTAATTACTAAGCTGTCATCTCCTAAGACTGCTTTGACTGTGTTTGAGGAGTAAACATTTCAGCAGCCTAAAGGTTAAACGCCACGTACACCTCCGTGTGATTGATTGCAGTGCTATACCCTGATCAGGGAAAGTACCTTCAGCAAGATTTCTGAAGTGCTCAAGCCCAGCAATTTCCACTTTCACATATACGGCCGCATTTTTTTCAGAAATCGGTTTGCTCTGTGCATGAGGAGCAACTGAGCTTTTCCAGAAACCTGCAAGAAGTCACGTTTTCCAAAGGGAGAATTGAGCTGAACTGATCCTATTTTACAATCACAAACCTGAGAGCGGTATGCAGCTACTCAAACTTGGAGATGGATGAAGTGATAAATTCCAAGTCACTGTAAATATTTCCTTTAAATAAAAACATACCTTAAACTTAGCTTTCCATAATTCTCTGTAGCCATTTCTGCCTGTGGGTAGGTATAAAATATCCTAGTGTACAAGATACTTTTATACATTCGCCTTGCACAAGTCAAAATTACTTAACAAGCTGCAAGGATGGGGAAAATCATTTGGTGAACAGCATAACCTGTATACCCCTCAAAAATAGGTATTTGAAATTCAAACGTTCATTACCTGCCTCATGGCTATGTAAATGGAAGAGATACATCAGAGAATGCACGCATGAAAGGATTCTCAAACACATTTTCATGACTAATGAACTGAATTTTGATTTTCAGACCATGCTGAGTGCTTAACCCCAAACACAGAATCATCTAACGTGCGCCTCAGCTGGTACACTCCGAAATGAAGGAACTAAAATCCCATGGCAGATCTTGGAACATGTCCCAGGAAACTGAGACAACCATTCTATTCCTACAGATCTCAGAAGCCTAAACTGATGAATTCATAGGTCAATAAAATAGAAAATGGCAAGTTTTATTCCAATGCTTATATTTATTATCATTGACTGTTAGTGGAAACCCAAACTGATATGACTGGCCGAGTTCAAACAGACCTTATCTCAAAGACTGCTCTCCACACTTAGGTTTCAAAGAAAAGCAAAAAAAAAGAAACACATGGAATGTGTACATACACATGGTCCTGCTCCGAGTCTTATATTGGGTGGAAAGAACGGAGCAGCCAGCAACTGGGTTTCATGTCTCTGTATTTAATTTTTGCCAGCTATTTTTCCTGTTAAATCACTAGTTGCTTTTAACAGAGGATAGTCAGCGGACGTGCATTTGATGACACGGAAGGTATCGCACCCGAGTATCTGTTAGAACACTGAAGAATACCATTTCACTGCATCATGCTTCACTAGCTATACTGGTTTGCAGCCTGCTGTCTTGCACATCCTGCCGCTGCCTGAAAACACTTCACGTCAGTGAACAGATTGCAATTTTGGAGAGGGAGGTTTCTTCCCAGGTTCCTTTGGGCGCATTTCCTCACTCAGCTCCACCAAGGGAGAGCTGGAACCACTCATCTCTGCCCAGGAGAGGTCAGGTAAAGGCACCCTTGCACAGTAGGTAGCCTGTAATCCCGCAGCAGCCATCCTTGTGAGCCTGTACTTCCCAGCTCCGTGTTTGC
Organism: Ardeotis arabs; assembly: GCA_011801015.1. Taxonomy (NCBI): domain Eukaryota; kingdom Metazoa; phylum Chordata; class Aves; order Otidiformes; family Otididae; genus Ardeotis; species Ardeotis arabs. Next base: position 11,219 of record JAAGAY010135496.1, on the reverse strand, counting down.
TCTTCTGAATGCCGTCCGCAGCCCATCCACGCTTACTAACATTACTGCAAGTACCAGAACCACAACTTCCAGTAGACATTTTTGCCATGAGGATAGTTGTGCTTCAGCTGCAGAGGGATGAGAGCTCTCCTTCCTTCCCGGTTCCCTTGCAGAAAGAGGATTTAGAGCTCAATTGGCTCAGCATTCCCAGCAATAAACACTGATCCAGTAGACATTTTTGCCATGAGGATAGTTGTGCTTCAGCTGTAGAGGGATGAGAGCTCTCCTTCCTTCCTGATTACCTTGCAGAAAGAGGATCTAGAGCTCAATTGGCTCAGCATTCCCAGCAATAAACACTGATCAGGTGTCCAGAACAACACAGAGAGGTAGGAAGGAAGCACGTGTGGGAAAGACATGCTCTTCCTGAGCCGACTGACCTTGGTGACAATTTGTCGGCGTTAGTGCTCATACAGCTAACGAGGCTGCTAAAACTGCAAGCTTCTCCGGCACTGCAACAGGTCCGCGGACTGTGTTCTGAGCAGAGAGAAGGCCACCGCTCGCAGGGCTGTTCCAGTCTCCAGTATGCTGAGCCACAACCCCAGCGCATCAGCCGCTCGTGTTACCGTGCCTCTCCAGAGCTCGGGAGGTGAGGGAGGACGGGCCATCTCAGAAATCAAATGCCACTATTAGTATCACCATCACATCTGTAGGCATTAAAAGTTTCCTAAATTGTTTTATTTTCTTTCAACGCAGCAAACCTCTCTGAATATAAATGTGAACACAACTGTTTCTAATTACACTGCATCCTGTTTTAATTGACTTTAATTGCTTGGTATGTTAATTTGCATTCCAATGCTCAAAATGCTTTTTTTAAACCCTTGTCAGAGCAATGCCAGTGTTTTAAGCGGTTGGAAACAAAATACAGATTTCTGGCATGCCAGTTTTTGCACCAAGTTCTCCTATTCCAATATAACTGAAAGACAAATTTACAAAGATATTTAGACGTACATGTGGAAAGGCACCTACTGGGACATCTAACATCTCTTAAGCATACTTAGGTGCTTAGCTGAAAGTACATTGGGACCAAAGATCCTGAGAATAGATGTCTCCTTGACTGCCGTGAACCTTAAGGACAGAAGTATTGGGAGTAAGTACCAAGCACTGGAACTTTAAATACCAAAACCTTAAGAGACTTAGATATCGGCATCACTCCAGGTTAGTTTTAAAGATACCTCGGCATCTGTGCAATGATTTCATGAGCAAGGCACCACAAAGATCTCGAGAGCTGAACTAGCTGCCAGGTTGCATCTTTTCACACCTAAGTATCTTTACAGAGCAAATATGGTGTATAGGTTCAAATCTGGCTACTGGGACTGTTGAACTTCGTGTCCTCAATGAAACGGTGCTCTTCCGAACATTCTGCCCAGATGGTGCCACAGAGGTTCGAGTGATGGTGACTTGGCTTGTGAGAAAACATATAAGAAATATTTAGTGGGCAGAGAAAACCAGACTGACACCACCACTTCCTTTGTGAAGAGGAGACTGCTGAGCACGCTTCAGATCTCAGTGACGTACAAAGTTTGTCTACACAGGACAAATACAAGAAAATTACGCCCACACCGCAGTACGCTCCTGTGTGAAGAAACAGCTTGGGAACCAAAATTTCACTGCCTGCTTCATGTGACAGGGAAAAGGGTAATTTTCATCCTGCTTTACAGTGTCGATGCAGAAGATCATATCAGTACAACTATGTAAATACAACAGTCTTACCACTGTCTGGCAGCTCTGGTGTCTTTGTAGACACACCCAGGTATTAGAATTTGGGCATGATTTCCATCAAAAATTTATAAAAAAGTAAAAGCCACAGTTAATCCAGTCATATTTTTTCCAGTTTCATAAATTCTAACTTCCTAGATGTTAACAGCAGATGTCAACACTATAAAAAAAATTTCTTTTTCAACTGAAATTTTCCATACAGCATTGTTTGAAAAAGAGTCTTTCGCTGATATGACACTGTAGCATCTCTGGACATGCAAATGACAACTGAAAAGAGATATTTTCAACATTAATTGGACTTGCAAGAAAAAAGGTATAAAGCAGTGTAAAGGAATGACAGCTGATTCACAAGTTTTCAAACAGTATGTCAAAAGGTGGGAAAAATCTCCAGATCTGCCTACATTTTAAAGCTAAAATTTCATATGCGGAAAGAGAAGCTGAAGCAAACCCCAAAGAAAATACAGATGAGTGGATTTGTATGGTGTGTGATTGGGAGAGCGGCGGGAGACAGAGTCAGCAAAATGGCTGAAGAAAATGTAATGAGATTGGAGAGCTGAGAAATAAGTATAAAAGAGGCAAAATTCACTGGGAACGCAAGACAAGCTAGAAAACAGGGGCCAGGAGAGGAGACTTAATGAAGGAACCTAAGAACCTTTTTAAATGGACAGTGATCAGAGGAGGCAGAAGATTCTACATGGCACGATAACAGCAGAAAGGAATAAACACTTTAGTACCATATCACACCCGGGTCATTGGCTGGGACACAGAAAAGTCTCTATCTAGCAGAGCTGTGCAAGTCCTCCTTTTTATCCATGTGGTGGTGAAGGGAAGAAATAAATAAATAAATAAAAGTCTGAATCAAGCAGAAACAGTTTCCTTTACAATGAAATGAAAACTCAACTGCAAAATTCATTTTGAGTCAATGTGAAAAACAAACAAACAAAAAAAAACCCCAAAAAACTACCACTTTCTATTCCATTTTGTTTTGGCATTATTTTTACTGAATGGGTGGAAAGGAGGTACCTCTCAATTGAAAAACACTTTAACAAGCCAAAGTCAGTATTTGTAAGCTTAATTTCAATATTAAAAAATGGGTAAAAAATATTTGGTTTCTATTTTTTTCCCAGCAAGAATTATTCTTTACATTGGGTTAGACTTTATGAACTTTTCAGCACTTCCCAAATTCCATTTCAACAACATATTCTGTGTTCATAAAACCTGTCTACCTGGAGTCAAAAGTTCCAAAGTAGGGGAAGAAAAACACAGCGGAAGTTTTGACTCAGTGCTGAGGACCCTAGCGCTCAAAACAGCCTCCCTCAGGCCAATCCAGGAATACAGCTGACCTGGAAAGCAACGAAAAAGTACCAACGGCAGAAAATATCAATGCGCTACAGCAGCTGACATTCCCGCCTGAAGGGAGTGAACAATTCACTTCGATGATGAGCTACTTCTCCCCATAAATATTCCTCAAGCAGCATCAAGGTTTCTAAATACGTGTTACTTGAAATTATTTCCCAGACAATTACCACAGCTGGTTTTGGTTCCAGACTGCCCCGGACCATTGAAATCAAGATCTGGCTTATTTCTGCTAAAATTACTCTTCAAGATTGTTGGTTATTTTTATGAGGTCTATGAGCCCTATAAAAAAAATATTCTGCCTAGATCAAATAGAAAGCTGGGTTTCCATGTATTTGTGTAAAAAATCCCTAATTTAACGGATACTGCTGCCCCAAAACATTAATTTGTTAGACTACCAAACAGAAATGGTCACAAATATGGCCCAAGAGATTTCAACACAAGTATCTCAGAACACAGCTGTGTCTACACTGCAGAACTGGTGGACTCCGCACCGCACCCCTAGGCAGGCACAGAGGTGAGGCTGAGCGGCCTGTAGTTCCCTGGGTCTTCCTTGTTCCCCTTTTTAAAAATGGGGGTTATGTTCCCTCTCTTCCAGTCATCGGGGACCTCACCAGACCACCATGACTTCTCAAATACGATGGCCAGTGGCTTGGCAACGTCATCCTCCAGTTCCCTCAGGACCCGTGGATGCATCTCATTGGCTCCCACAGACCAGGGTAGCGTGGCCGAGCGGTCTAAGGCACTGGATTAAGGCTCCAGTCTCTTCGGGGGTGGGGGTTTGAATCCCACCACTGTCAGGAACATTTTAATGGTTGGACTCAATGACCTTAAAGGTCTTTTCCCATCTAAATGATTCTATGATCTTAGAGGTCTCTTCCAACCTTAAAGATTCTATGATTTTCCGTGAGTAGAAGGGCATTTCAGTGTTTCTGCAGAGACTGCCCAACCAATACAACTGGAAAACACAGATTAAGAAGTGCTTCTTGGAATAGAATTTCCCCTCTGTGCAGACAGAATCAGTAAAGCCCAATCTTAGGGAACGGAACACATCAGAGTGCACATACAAAGTGTAGAAGCAGTTAATTCTATGTCATTATTTAAATCAATTATGGGAGCACCTGCAGTTAAGCACTAAATAATGGTAACTGCAGATAACCAGATTCTTCCTGGAACTGACCATATGTATGCACAGCCTAATAATGACCTAATCGCTTACAAAGAACGTGCAACAGCTTCTAAAAAACTGGCACTGACCGTAATACACGGGCTGCGTCCTGAAAGGATGTCTTGAAATCAGTTCTGTGTGTTTCAAGAATCCATTCCAGCCTAAATAGGTCTTGTTCAAATTCATCGTCAAATTTGATTCCGGGCATCAAGAGAAGAGACTCACTTTATCTACATTAAGGCTTATAGGAAAACTATTTGCGTGGCTACACCGAGTTTACACAGTCTACAAATCCATGCATAGGTCTTATAGTAGTTTTTGGAGTTTTGGAAAGATCCACTAGTGAATCCACACCATGCTAACCTTGTTGGCCTGAACTGGGACACAGCCTGAACGAAGACACTGCGAGACTGTTAGTCACACTGCTTCATCAATGCTACGAGTTTTTGCTGTCATTAAGCACCAAAGGAGGAGAGCGGGAAGACTTACTTCCTAGATAAGTACCTATAGTAAATACAACTCAGAGAAATCTTAGGAAGTCAGTGCAATGACTTGCATCCTCCAAAATTACACTGTCCCAACTCAATATCCATCCTACACTTACCAACTGCTTGAGTGGCCACAGAGGGGTTATGCTGATAAAAAAGTAAAGGATGCAACAATTTCAAGCAATGACATGCCTAAGAGTGTGCTACCCATTTGTTAGAAAGCGTGCCGTCACATCGTTAATATATTGTTAACACCCTCAACGCCAAAATTCCAACAGTTGTAAAAAACACTACGCCCAAAATAACTCTGTGGAGCAAGGGGAGGCCGGTAGTGCAATTTCCAAGTGCAGAAAGCTGCAGAAAACCTTTTGCAAAATGAGCACTACAATTTGGCAAGCCCTGCCAGTGGAAATACAAAAAAAAAATCTGATTATAAAATCAGGGTACCTAGGTATTGTCCCTGGTACCTAGAATAGGGTGTGGTGTGGTTTTTTGAGTTTTGCTTTCGTTTGTTTGTTTATGATTGGTTTTTTTTTTTGTTTTGGATGGGGTTTTTTTACCCTGAAAAGGCTATTGATTTAAATTGATTATTTTATCTCCACCATCAACGGGCCAGCCCGGAACAAGAACAGCAAACGAAATAATGGTATCCTACAACTGAGAATATCCCAAAGAATAACGTTAACACATTGGGTTTGTTAACACTCAAGTGCACGAAGAGGAAGACCTGCCCTGTGGCCGTGGGCAGGGAGAGGAGGACTGATCGGGAGGAAGCAAACTGCAGCATCTTGACTAAGCCCATTACTGCAACCAGAAGTGTTTACGCAGAGCTCCCATCAAGCAGGGAATCTGCAGAGCCACAAATATCTCAAAATCAAAGACTGTTATTTAATCAAGTAAAAGTCAACTTTAAAAATCAATCAGGAAGAATTTTAAATATAAATTAGGACTAATTAATCAACTGAGGGGTTTTTTTTTTTCATTTTGAAAAGGTCTTTTAAAAGTTCAAGCTTTTATAAATGAAAGTTGTTCCTTTTCAGAACCTTCTGGGATTTTCAGACTTCTGAATCCCATCTAGTTTGCCTTTATACACAACAAACAGATATTGATATTAGTTACATATGTGCACAGAAACTTGAATTTTGCTTAAAAAGTGACGACTATTCCTGATACAGGACAATCCCATTTCTATGAAAATAATTTACAGCGAGTCAGAGTTATCCCATATTAATATCTGAATTTCCAGGTTCGTTACTGAGTTTACACAGGCAGAAGTAGGGAACTGATAAGGCCCTAAATGAACTTGATTTCTTAGCTACTCTAGATGTGCCTTCCAGCTCTGAAGGCATCAGTCAGAAGGTTCTGACACATTCAAAAAATGTTTAACCTGTAAAGCTGATAAAGATGCATGAGTCAGAACAGAGACGATTTTCCTGTCACACAAAAATTTGGAAGATCTTCTGGAATGAACTCAAAATTTTTGACCAGATCATTCGTCCAATCCAGAGGACGGTAAAGGTTTGTTTGCCCTCTGACTGCTTGCTGGAGAACATGAAACTGAGTTTTCTAGATGAGTGTTGCCCTCACGTAATTACTAGCTGCTCTGAAGAATGGCTAGTTTCAGTAAATCAACATCTTCCAGTGGAAGAGAGCTTTACCAGAACATTCCTTATCATCTCCAGCTTGGATTGCTTGCTTGTCCTGCTTGATTTTCCTCACTTGACCTTAAAAAAACCCCTCAAATAAACAAAAAACTCATGCCACCACACCACTGCCAATCGAACACCAATGCTAAGGAAAAAAAAAAAAAGACGACTGCACGCAGTCTGGAAAGTGGATACACGGCTATCGACCAAAAGGATTAGAAGGTGAGGTTTCCTATCTAGAACTCCTTCTTCAGGCAGCCACCAAAGGTACAAGACGCCAGAAGGCAAAGATCACTGGAGCAGTCAGAGTGATCAACCTGAACAGCGGCCTTGACTGGGAAGGAGGTAAGAAAAGGATTAGGCACCGGAGCCAGCAGCTGGGAAGTCATCAATTAAATGCATGACTACATTAGACATGTTAAATAACTGCAAATACTAAAACCACGAAAGATCAGTACAACAGGAGTTAGGAATTGCCCTAGAACTTTGCACTGGTCACACGTGAGCGGTTTTTGATACGTAGGCTATCAATGTTCCAAGCACCCAAGCAGGTCTCTTAGTGGGCAACTCTAAATGATTTCTCAGTCAATTCTGCACGCTGTTTTCTGAGAGGACCACAGCAGCATTCAATCTTGGGCAGTAAATGCTGGGGAAAAAAAGTGATTGTAAACAAGCAGGCAAAAAAAAGACATCCCTATAGCTCATACCTCTTCCTTCTTTTGATAACTTTTGTAATCACAAAACTGCCTCGTGTAGTGGACCAGACGACCTGTAAAGGTCCCTGCCAACTGAAACCAGTCTATGACGCTATCAGGAGGTTTCTAGGATTCTAAAGGGCTTATCATTTCTTATTGAAAAAGGGGGGTGTGTGTGTACACCCACGGGACCACAGACCATTTTCTGTCACCCACAATACAGGCCCGTATCACCATGGTGACAGCCAAAAGATGTATTCACAGAAAGCATTTGCAATACTACTTGTGTATTAAGTACAATAATCATAACAGAACTACAACAAACAGCCTTACCCCCTAAGCTAACAAGTGTCCTTATCCTCCAGACCCTAGTTCTCCACATTTCCACTCCCTATGGCCACATCTGTTCCAATGCTGTTAGTCACAGCTTTCTTTTACTTAAAGGCTCATTGCACTCTAACTTCCCTGCTAAACAGCCTCGAAGCCTAGCGCCTAAATCACCTCAGGGCTGACTTGTAGGACACTGATCGGCAGCGTGCTGCAATTTAATTGTGTTTTGAGCTGAGCAGGAGAGGCAACGTGATGCCTAGGAAAAATGAGAGGAACCACAATAAAGACATTGGGCTGGAAGACAGTGTGACTGAAGAGTATGTTACGCCACAGATTTATTTTTCCATCCTTGGCAAACGCTTTGATATCTCTGCTCTCCCTTCACCCCTTCAGCTCAACGGAGATCTCTGACTGTCTGTTACCTGGATGCAAAGGTAAGCTCTTCGGGGAAAAGAGGCATCTCACTGTGCTCATCCAAGACTTGGTACGCTGAGATTCTAACCTCAGGAAGGCGCTCCAGGAACAAGTGGCACACAAACTAAGCCACCAAAACCCCACCCATAGTTCAGGTCAGCACACAATCTCAGATAGCAATGAACACATTTCATACTCACAGGAAATAACTCACCTAAGTTTTATTTACAGTTAATTCTTTGTGTCAGACTGTTATAGCAGTGCCTTACGCTTTCTAGATATGACACAACCAAGCCTATACAGAACATTTTGAGTTTTTTTTCCTTCTCTTTTCTAACCACACAAGTCTTCCATTTGCCTAGCAGCAGCAGTGAATAGCAGGTGCCCAGCAGCCAACTCACTTCTCGGGGATGTGTTTTAGTTACCAGCACAGCACCAGCAGCTGCCTGAAACCGCCCTTGCTGGCCACGTAGCAATTTATTTCACTAAGCTGTCCCACTCTCAAGAGCAAGTTTGGATTCAGTCCATGTTAGCTGACACCGGGGTGGTATACAGAATTAAAGTTTGTAAATCTCACAAGAACAGCCTTGTAAACAAAACGTCTACTACAAAGCCTTCTTTACATTGTAGATAAAGACAAAAATCATCTGGCGTATACTGACTGCAGGAACTAAAGAGACTGCCTTCCCGCTGGCAGGAATGTCATATAACACTAACCTTTGCATACAGGGCCGTGGGATGGACACTGATAAACCGCTTTCTAAATTGCTAAGAGGGAGCCAGTCTGGAAGCTGTATGGATCACATTTTGGCTCCTGTTTGATGTTCTTCTATGCTATTGTTCACTCATTATTTTTTGGGGTGAGGGATAAGACAACTGGTGAGGAAGGGCAGGTACTGTGAAAGGAGAAATGAAGTATGAAAAGGTCGTGTACAAACAAATGACTGAAACGACTGCATTTCTAGAATATTTTTTAAATTGAGTTACTGTACATATTTTTGATAATGGGCTAAAAGTGCTTGGTAACCTCACTGGAAAAAATAAGCCTGTACGTGTCAACTTTAGCCAATCAATACATTTCTTCTATAGAGATGCCTCAATGTTAATCTGTACTTTTTGGCTTCACCTTTAATTTTTCAGCAAATTTTACTCTATTACCATTGCAAACATCACAGTTGGTCTTTTTCATACATTAAGTTGACAGATCAGATGATTTATCTGCCCTAAAACTCTCACATCTGCTCGTGCCCTGAGCTGTCCTGCGGTGCACTGAAACACACTTTCGACTTGCTTGGGCTGTGGCCCAGGGCTTAGATCCAGCCTAAGTAAGTATTCATATAAAAGTGGATCTCTGCTGTTAAGGTGCAGCTGGGCAGGAATGAAATAATGCAGGTACAATTCTGATTTAAGTTTACTATTTGATACTTTCCCCAGCTACCAAACAGAAGTTCGGAAAAATCACGGAGAGAAGCATAAAAATCTCCTCTAACAAATCTGAGGTGTCCTTAAATGCTCATTGCGCAGGAGAGTGAAAAAAAATATCGCAGTAGCTGTTTGAAAACCTCACACAGAGGAGGCGGATAGCAGGAACTCTGCATGCATCTCATGAATGTTCTACTTTCCCCCTTTGAATACAGAGATCAGTCTTGGACGGAGTGTTAAAGCCTGGCCATGAAGGGCTATTCTTTGCTATTACTTTGGGCTGAAACAAAAGACACTTCAGGAGATACAATCATTGCTGCCTAGTTCCTTTTCCTGGGTTCCTACAATGGGCCCCAGTTCTTTTTTTTTTTTCTTCCACACATCTTTCTCTTTTATTTTTTCCTTCTGTCCTTTTACTCTTTCTTTCTGCCTCATTGAATCCATTAAAGTCTTTATATAGCCTGCTATTGAGAAATAAATTTTCTTTGAGACTAGTGACTGAGTCTTAACTGCTGGCAAGGGAGGCTTAACTCCTGATGGGAGGGCAGAGATGGGTAAAAGGTATGAAAAGTCCATCTCTGAATTTGAGGTCTTTGAATACAGCAGATACCTTTCAGTGTCTTGCTGGTAATCTGCTCAAGGACACGGAACATCCTAATCCTAGCAGTTTTTCCAACTATTTCATGCGTTAGTCTTGTCACACTGAGTTATCTTTCTGCTCGTATTTCCAACCAGATCAACATACTCTCTTCAATTATTTTCCTTGGTTCAGGTCCATATGCCAGTCCTTTCTGCACAATTGTAAATTAGAAGGCACTCTGACATCAACAGAAGTGTGCTGCTATGAAAGAGATTTAAAACTGAGTTGTGTCTCAATTCATGCAAAATTATCCACAGTCAGAAATATAAGCACTATCCAGGTCTGCCAGCAGTGTGATAAACTATTTCAAAGACACTGAAGCCAGGTTCAAACCGGGTGCAGTACAGTTTACCCTAGAAAAAGAACAGGCCTGCATGCAGGCTGAAAAACCTGCCACTCTGGGGTGAAAAGCTAGGTCTTACACAAATGCACAACACAAGAAAAGCAAGGGGGCTACGGAGGGGCCAAGCAGAGACCTGTCTGAGGACAGAGAAATAAGCTCAACCCATGGCCCTTCCTAGCATGAGAAAAGAAGTCAGCATAGAAGCAGGCTGGTTTAAGCAGGTATACGAAGGCTGGCATAGAAGCTGCTGCCCTTCCGGTGACAGGAAGCTCTGTGAGGTCAGTGTTTCACAAGGGGATACGTTCTAGCAGTGATGGCTTTGCAGATTATTTGCAAAATCTAAGGAATGAAGGGGTAAAATCTTCCATCTTAAAGTTCTGACTAGCTGCTACACAAAATTGAAAACATCTCAACTATCTGAGAACCATATAAATCCCTCAGAAAATATAAAGAAATACGTGGTGGGAGCAGGGAAGTGGAAAGGTGAAAAATAACTTACTCTCCCTTCTATTGTGTGCAGCCTGGATAATGAAGTTATCTGGGGAGATGAACAGCGGCACATCCTTAACTCATCCTACGCTCCCCAGCACTACAAATGCAGGTGGAGGAGGGAGCATGCCTATGAAAAGGGAGCTAAGGGGGGAATGTTGTAGAGTTGAACAGTGAGAGATGACACTACACTCAGCCAGCCCGAGCCTGACAGCTTGCAGTTTGCATTTTAAACTGTTCACACACATTCTGGGGTTTTCCTCAATAGAAAAGTGAAAAATAAAATGTAACTACAGTTGTAGTGCTTTTTTTTTCCTTGTAACATATAGCAAGGGTTTGATTTGTTGGAATAAACTCTCAACAGCTCAGATGCCTATTTTGTACTGAAGTATTCAGGTCTATCAGAACTGCAACCTGGGACAGAAGATCTATAAAAGTACATTAGAGTGAAAAAAACAGGGCTCTACACCTTT
>JAAGAY010135495.1:0-20160 GCA_011801015.1 Ardeotis arabs | reverse complement strand
TTCTATTAAAGGAAAAAAAAAAAAAAAAATCAGGAAATGACAACCTGTAAAAAAAAAAAAACCAATAGATAATCTTTCTGCAAATAAGACTGTTATATGTTACTAAAAAAAGAAAGGCAGAGGCAACAAACACACAATTTATTTGACAAGTTACCAAAAGTAAAAATCTCTTCCTTTATACTGCCTTTAAACTTCCCATTCAAAAAAATCCCCTAAAGAATAGCAATGGGATGAAAAGAACCCAACAAAATTTCCATTCCGTAAAACAGGTACGCGGGACCAGACTGGAAAACATGACATAGAGACACATGCCAGTTTCTAGTGAACTGCTCAGAGAGAACAAATGTACCTCTCCTACAGATTTTGCACAATCAGGTTCTGTCAAATACTAGGCTCCCGTTCCAGTCAGGGGATGAAATTTTCCTTTCCAACTAAATAAAACCTCAAAGAGAACCTCCTTTAATTTTCATATTATCTCAGTAAACAAGAACAAACTGGCAAACAGACCCACAAAGAGGTGTATTCAAAAGAAAACAGCGATACAGGACACAATTAAAAGTCTAAGACACTTCCCATTGAAGTCCATCTTACAGAAGACAGGTAGGTCCGATCTCTCGCTTAGGGAAGCCAGCGTAAGGAATCCTTAAGCTGCTGTGATGGGCTGGAGTAGCATTTAGCAGTGGAAGCAGAGTTACCTCATGAGTAAAACTAAAAAAAATCAACATGAACACTTCTAACACCCACTTCTGAATCTTAAAACACAGTTATCCTGGAGAAAAAAGAAGTACTCCTTTCAAAATATGTTTACGTAGCTTGGGGGCAAAACATTGACAATGCTTATCATAAATAGCTGGTTTAATTATATTGTATTAGTTCCTCACATGCCTGAAAAGTATGAATGGTTTGCAAGTGCATTAGTTTTCCATAACTAGATGAACCTGCCAACAAGCTATGCATATATTTTAATGTAAAATATTTATGATTGGTAGCACATGGAAAATTAATGAAGTGAAAAAATGGTCACTTTCTGGATATGAGCTGTCCTATAAGGCGTAGGTAAAAAGATTTCTCGTTTGTGCGTTACATCTAGAGAGGCTTAAGATCAGCACAACCCACACACTACTGAAACCAAAGCCATTCCAGCTTTGCTAGGTATGCAGCAAGGATTCCGTGACCTTTAAGGAGGCTCCATATCATTTTTAGCTCCTCCACAACTTTCCACTCCCCGCTGCCACCCTCTTCTTGCTAACTGCAGTTCCTAGTCCCAGTTGTCTCCTCCTTAATTGAAATTCCAAAGGATTTTCTGTGCACTGTTAGTATGACAGCAAGAAGCAGGTGCTCGATAAGACGGCTAAGAGTCATGACAGCTCCTGAAGACATAAAATAAGAAAGTCAGCTCACCATATTGTAGTAGTACTACGCCACACAACTGTTCTATTTCTTTAAAATTCAGAAGAAATATCTCTTTACTAGGAAAAGAACTGGAACATCTGTCGAATGTGGAGATACAAAGAGATGCTTTTGATGCATGGCTACCAAAAAAAGAGGAAGCAGCAATAAAAATTCTATTGCAGTTTGTCTCTGCACACTAATTTAGAAAGCAAAATGAAAGAGGAAGAAAGAGAGGTTCCATTAGCTCCGTATTTTAAGTAAGACAGTGGCAATACTGAGGGCATGTCTGCAATTAAGAAAAAATTCAGTGGATCATTTTTCATACTAAATCCCCAGAAAACAGAACAACCTTTTCAAAACTTTAATAACCACACTTGAAGGCTCTCCCTCACTACTAAGCCAAGAAACACGCTAGTAACAGAAATGCTTACAAAACAGACAGAAAAAAATAGTGTACCTGACACAAAAATACAGTGTTTCCAAACACCAAGTGCAAGGGGCTTTTTTTGGTTTGTTGTTTTGGTTTTGTTGGTTTTTTTTTTTTTTTGGTTGGTTGGTTGGGTTTTTTTTTTAAACATGAACGTACAACTCAGTAGTTTCAAGAAGAGACACCAGGACTTAAATTTATTTCTCGCGCCCTTCTTAACTGTCAAGACCATCTGAATGTGCTTCACTTGAACTTGGAATGACACTCGGCTTCAGTGGGAAGTAATGGTTAGAGACACAGAAACACAGAACAGCTTTGTTTGGAAGGTTCCTCAGGAGGTCATCAGCGTCCAAGCACCTGCTCAAGGCAGGGTCAACCTCAAAGTCCTGTTGTCAGGTTGATCAGGCTCATGGCCAGCCATGCTCTGAATAGCTCTATTGATGGACACTCCATAGCTTCTCTAGGCAACCTGTACCGATTTCTGACCACCTTCAGCATGAAGAGACTTGCTTCAACTTAGGCCAAACTATCATTTCCGGATACATACTAGAAATACAAAAATATTAGGTTTTCTGAAAGTATTATATCAATAACAAGGGGTTTATGCAGTACAGTACCATAAAATACAACATTTCTATATTCCCTTCTCTTCTACTCTAAAACTCAACATCAAAAGGACTAGAAATAAACTCTTGCAAACTTGTTCTAGAATGTCTCTGCTCTTCTATATTCCACAAATTCTCAAACATATTCCAATAAATGGTGTGCAGAGCTATTTTTGCAATTTCAGATTCAGAATAGAATTTAGATCGCTACACTGAAAAATGTAATGCTACATTTAATATCAATGTTAAGAGATAAGTGAAAAACTAGGAAAAAAATTCAAGACAGACAAGAGAAGGCTAACTAGCATTACTTGCAAGATTTCCCAAGATACTGAGATCTAAATAATTGCCTAAGATGCTGCTTTAACAGGGAAAAAAAAAAATCTCTAGAGAAAAATCAAAATGCACAATGAAGTTAATCCAAAACCCCATGATCAAAAGTGGACTTAATCAGAAACCAAATATATATATAAATAAAATATATATATTCCAATAAAATATATCAGCAGGATATATTTTAAATATGTAGAATATATATACACAGAATATATTTTAGATATTCTACATATTATAGCCTATAAGGAAATACATATAATTTTAATATATAATGTATTATATATTTTATATAATGGAATTTTTATGTATATATTCTCAACATCGAGAGGAATGTTAGAGAAAAATTCCATGACAAGTCACATTTTCAATTCAATGGTGCCAGACAGTCAATACCATTTAAGAATAAGTCAAACTATAAAAGAAAAAAATGTAAAGTAAGGAAAATAAAGAAAGCACTTATTTCTCTATTTTTATCAAAGACAGGAAGATATTATTTAAAAATAAAAACAGACACCATGAAGCTACATGTGTGACTGTCCCACCAGAATAGCCATGAACCGCTACGGTTTATTCCAGTCTCTAGGGTATTTCACTGATATTTCAAAAATTTACTATTTCCTTAAGCGCGAAGCAGTGCAAATACCAAATACTTCAGTTAGACATGTACAGCTGGAGTATTTGAGTCTTATGAAGCAACACCTGCCTTTATTTAGAGAAACAATAGAAAAAGATAAAGAACACATGGTCGGTCCTGAAGTATTTAAGACAAGCTCAGCAGGCTCTGGCTCCGTGGCTGGGGGTTCTACCTGCATCGATAATGCACTTACATAAATTGTAATTAATGAAAACATCCATCAGAAAGGTAAACCAACTATAGTTCTGAGTCTGTACTTGGTGAATACTTTTACTAGTCTAGAGCAGTAGCTGTCATAACTAACAAATACAATTTTAATCATTCCATTTAAACGGATTGGATTTCAAAACACAAAAACATACAATCCTGTAAATACACTATCATCTACATCAGTGCCACTAAGTTTATTTTAAAGGCCAAAAATGATTACATTGTTTTTCAGCAGACATTTAGCATGAAGATAAAGAACTTAAGTTCAATTAGAAGAGGAGATGTCTTCTCACCCATTACCTCCAGAAGAAACCTCATCTTTACCCTCTGAGTAACAGCTCCATATTATGGGTAAGGCAGATGACTTAACCTTTAGCCTTCTTTCCACCACAAATTAATTGAACACACATGCACAACAAATTTAAAATTCTACTGCTTTGTAACTGACAGCGTTAAAACATTGAATTAAATCTGATCTACGGCAACACAGCACAGTATTACACTCAGTATTTGAATCAAAATAGCGTATTGCATTGTCCCGTATGTATAGTATACTGTCCATTGGATAGAGCTGGTAACTTAAAGAAGAAAGAATGACCACGTCTGCAACGGTCAGCCCACACGGGTTAACAACATGGCTGAAACAATTATCTGAAAGCCAAAACCAGAGCTGTTATGAGCAGGTTAACCCAAGGTCAGTGGGTAGGGAAGAACAAGTTTATTACATGAGTAAATATTTACCTTCACAACAGTAAACGTGTGCCACAAACCAAGTGAAGTGGTAGTATAAAAATAAACGCTGATGTCAGCCAAAGAGGAGGAAGAGATGCGAATAAAAGCCTAACTAATGGGCTAGATCAAGGGTAGGTCCTGTTTGTACAAAAGGAGATTTCCTTCCCTTTCCCTTTAGCCCCTCTTTCTGAAAGAGCACAAGTAATGGAAAACTAACAGCATATGTGATAAACACGTTTTCAGTTATAAAGCACCTGTCATTTCTAGGTTCTCTTCCAAAATACTAACGCACAGCAAGCTACCGCCTCTAGCCCAAGTACAAGACTGCAGCCAGCAAGCACGCAGAGTCACAGTCCGTGAGGCAGACTGTCAACACAAGACACAGCCCAGCTTCCACAGCCATTTCAGATCTCAGCTCCTAAGCAGAGACCACAAACTTAAAGAGCATTTCAAAATTACCTGGAAAATTACCTGGTTAGTTTTTCTCCAGTATTCACAGAGCTTAAAAAAAAAAGGTAGATTAACATGCAACTACAATTCACTTTTTGAATTGTTGATTTATATTTATAAAAAAAGAGTTTTCCAGTATTACAAGGAAGGATGTTTGGTAACTGAACAAGATGCCTCATGATCCCTACCACTGTTTTACATCTTTTGCTTTGAAGAATCACTTCCATTTTGATTATAAAAAATGCAGAGGAACACACATTGTCCAAGCTTTAAAAATCTATCTTTCTTACGTTGCTTTTTCTTCCTCTCACAAAATGTTAAAGGTTTAAATTTCAGTCTAAGCACTGAAAAAAAACGTGAGGTATTCTGTTCAAACATAATTAACTACACTTTTGATTTCTAGGGAAAATTATTTGTCTAATTTTCTTAAAAATCTTTCTTTCCAAGTGTGTTATAGGAAACTGTCAAAAAGCATCCTGTACATAGTAGCAAACTAAACGTTCTCATAACAGCACTGTGCTTCTACTGCATGGTAGGCACTACAGGGAACTACATGTTAAAAACACTGTGGTACTGCAGTAGAAAAGTATGAGTTTGTCTTTAGAACCTCAGGACATTTACAATTAATGTCATTTTGTGCAAGAAATATTTAAAGCAGTGATTAAATTTTGAAACGTTCAGTTCACTTCAACATGTGCTGAAATTTTTTTAGTCTAATCTACATACAAATTTCAAACTCCACACATTCAAGAGTAAGAAAAATATGCAATTGTGTGTACTTACTTTTCCTACACTACTTTGTTTCTTAACTATTCCTTGTACCCAAAAGGCTGTCTTTACCACAAACAGTAATCAATACTGAGGGTGTACCATGCTGCTTAGCCTTGAAAGTTCATTGTTGTTATTTGGCAGGCTACAAAAGCACATCCCTGGATGAAACAGCAACAATGACTGAAGACAGAGGGAGAATTTTATACAAGCCTAATCACTAATAAAACAGATGTAGGAAAAAAGAAAACCTCTGGTATTCTTCTCTTTTCCTAAAGATTCTATTTCTGTTCCACTACTAGCCACAGAACTCACCCTTTCATCAGCACAGAATTCTTCTCCAAAGGAGGCTGGAAAGTTATATTGCACAAAAGATCATAATAATAAAAGAGGCAGTGAAAGATAAACGGATGCCTAAATATTGAGATATGGGCACATAGAAATTCTTCTTCCTTTTTAATAATGGCTACTGCTCAGACTCTTGCTGTCTTTTAACTCCAAAGTTACTCCAGTCATTTCTATAGACTGGACAGGAACAGAGAATGAATTCAGGGTGCTGAATCAGAGCTGGACTCTTAAAGATGTGATAACTGATCCATAAGATGTGGAAGAACTTTCTCTATCAAACCAGCAAACAGTCTGAGAATCTGATGTTAAATTGCACAACCACAGTCACCTTCACGGAAGTCTTGGCTTGCCAACGAAACAACCATTTCCTGAAGAATCCGTGCATGGAGGTGTGGACACTGGTGAATGTTCAGATGCATCAACTGGGCTCTTTTGTGAATAACGAGGATGACAGAGGCCAGCACTACCATACCCAGCTCAGTCCTGTGAACATCAGTATTTAACTCTCCTCACTTTTAACCTAGTGAACTTGGGTTGCCTTCCTTTCTCCTTCAAGCAGAATGTGTCGCTTTCTATATGACACAGGAGAAACAACTCCACAGACTTAGCATATTATTTCTTATCAAAGCAGCAGCCTCACATAAACAAGGTCTTTAAAGAAGAGTTACGGAATTAAAGGTCAGCAAGAAGCAAATGGTACATAATAATCTTCAGCCACAGCATCAAGAACATAGGCATGTGATACAGTGCACAGCTACGCACAATGGAATGAAGCTGGTCTGTTCCCCATTAGAGGTCTAAGCAAAAAGATGACACAAAAGAGCAGATTTTAAGATCAAGCCACATCTCCAGGAATTAATAATAAGGCTGAGATGAAGGAGGCAGTGCCATGCCTCATCACAGACTCTTCAGAATTCACCAACCCCTCCTCTCCTGACAGACGTCTTTATTAGAGAAAGAAGAGAAGCAGCAGCAAATGAAAATCCTCCCAGCCTCCATACAGGCCTGCATAACAGCCTATAACATTTGTCTCTCCAGCAAGAGAGAAAAAGCATCAGTGAAAAATACTACAGTACAGTGCAAGAGACCTGGAACATACCATATGCTGGCACTTGGGTAGAAGAATACAAGGATAAAAACAGCAATTCAGTTAAGACCCAGATGCTCCTGCACTTCAGGTAGTAGTGCCAAACCTAGGTGAAACAGGATGTCAAGAAGCTGGCCACACTCTGCTTAAAAATACTGGTGAACATGAAAAAGTCCGGGACTAACTCTTACATGTGACTGTAAGGGTGCAAGAATGGCACAGAATTAATAATTATTTGCACAGTTTAATTAATAATTATGCATAGTTAAATAATGCTGGGAGAGGATCCAAGGAGGGTATCATAGCCTGCTTCAAAAGCTAGTAGATTGGAGAGGGAGATGTTTTGTTTGGTTGACCTTTTTGGTTTGGTTTTGGAGTTCGTTTGGAAATATTTAATTGTATGCCCTTGTGCTGAGTTTATCAGGAAAAAGTTAATCTAAACAGTAAATACCCCTGCCATATGAGTCACTAAATGCAATATAGCTGCACACAGGCTGAACTTTTAGTAAAGCTATCAAGACTACCATTTGAGAAATAAATGACTGCCAACAGGTAGCAAACCTGAAGTAGCAAACCATGATATCTAAAGGAAACTGCACTAACGCAGGCACTTTTCACCACATCCTCCTCTGGGCCAAAGAAAAGATGAGGAAAAGTAGAAGTATATCCTCTGCTGACGTCCATGGAGACACAAAGTTCCTCGGTCTCAGTTACAGAGATTCTTCTCTGTGAACACTTGCATGAACAGGCACAGACAGAACTACTACCACTACGGTGGACACAAGCACCAGGACACTGTATGGCTGTGAGCTGCTTATCAAAGAGTGCAATGTCCTACAGTTCCAAAGGAAATTATTTTAAGTATCATACCAGCTGCCAGTGGCATAAAAATGCAAAGCCAACCAACATGAAACACATCTGTTCAAAGGTATATAATAATTCACCCTTTTATCAGAGTATAAAACCCCAAAATAATTCCTAATAGATTCAGTTTCAACAGCCATAAATTTCCTTTTTTTTCCCCCTTTCAATTACTGTTTAGCAAATGGAAAGTCTCAACTGTACCTTTTCTGCCTTTTTGTCAGAGATATCTTGCTTTTCTAGAACTGCCATACTTTCCTTCAGGTTCTTCACTATGTCTGCAGGAGACTTGTGGGACTTGCCAAAGGGGAATGGCATGATTGCGAGTCACAAGGTCTTCCTTCTACAGCTCCTGCTTCACCTGGAAAAGGAGGAGAAAAAAAGTATGTCAAAAACAGAAACATGAGGACAGTATAACAGCACACATGAAGATCAAGAGAGAGTAGCAAAGGTATTCATACATGAAATAACCATTCTTGACAGTGGAACTACAGCTTGCCATGACAAACTCAAATGTTTGTGTTTCTAATTCTTTTAAAACAAAATATAGAATCTAAGAACACACATTAAGATCATTATTTTATGTTACAGGAACAAATTAAAGAGCACATTAGTTATACCCAAAGCCACATACTATACAAATGCCACATATGGGCACAACTAACAAGGATAAATTATTCCAATTAATGCTGTCAAGCAAAATGCCTTCTTATATTAGGTCACTGACAGACAAGTCATCACGTTTCAGTGGCTCTGCAACAACTGTCCAGGCACACGCTTTTACCCATATTCATTCCAGAACAAAGTAGACTGCAAAGCCTGCACCTTAGCACAGGAGCTACCGGCACAATGCAGATGAGGCTACAGATGGCAGCTTATTCCTGTGTCAAAACACTTGGTTTGTCCTGGCTTTTTCGCGTCAATATTACTGTAACTTCATACTGAAATACAGTCTCAGCCCCACTCATTTTAAGGGAAACAAAACTTGTCAACAATAACAGGGACATAAAAGGCACCTGAAAACATTAAAATCAAACACCTGATATGTGTATTTTTCAAAAAGATAAAACTTCTCTTACAGGAGTAATTTTTCTTCCCTAAAAATATTTGGATCTTGGATCCAAATACATTCATTTCTCTGTTTATTTGCACGTATTTGCTTTTACACACACACATATTCACTTCTGTGCAGAAAATAGAAAAGTATTACTAGTATAAATGAATATACAAAAGCTTTTGTTACTAAACGCATACGCTGTCATTTAAACAATAATAAAAGCTTCTTACAAGTGAATTCCATAAAGCATACTTCTAGAATTCTAATCTAGACAGAAAAGAACAGGAAATCCTGCATTAAAAATGCTGACAGTGCTACTTCTGCTAGACACAAAAGACAGCTGAAGCTGACAGAGCAGAGATTACACCGTCATTACAAAGAAGGGATATTCCCCTGAAAGTTAGTAATTTCTGTCTCCATACAATGGCCGTGAAATTCGTAACAAATCAACTACAACCAGTCCATGTTAAAGTTTCCATGCACTTGGATCCTTGATTAAAATACCACCTCATTCACCATGAACTCCAAAATGTCAATCCTGAACTTACTCAATTATGTTTTGTTCAAGGATCAAAAATATCAATCTGATGCTATTTTTGAGTTATTTTGATTTTTAACACAAACAAGTTGGGCTGGCCCAAGGGCAACAATTTAAAGGTGAAGAACAGTATCACTCAGATCTTTAGCCAAGAAAATTTCCATAAATAGGTATTTTGCGTAACCAGCTATGAAGATCATACCTTCACTCTTCCATGCCTGCAACTGACCTAGCACAGCTGATAAAAAGTATAAGGTAGTTAGCTTTTATTCAGACTACTTTCAGGTAAAAGGATCAGCATGAAGGTTGAAACAAGACCTTCCACGAGCCATTTCCATTCTTTAACAGATCACAAGACTTTATTTTGCTTTTATTTTGTAGTATAATAATTGCCTCATTATAGTAATTTCTTGTTTATAATCTGCACAAAGAAGGGCTTGTAACACTGACTGGAACCCTAAGAGATAAAAAGTTCCCAGAGGTCATTCTTTAGACAAGAGAATTTTATCCATGAGCTTTGTTCACATGTAGTGGAACAGAAACCTACCTCTAAGAAATGCATGACTACTCATTGTTATTTAATGAAAATGTAATGGCATTTAAAAACAATGTTGAATTAAAATTTTGGTATTTTCACATGGGATTTTTTTTTTCCTCGGAAGAGACAGGTGTGAAAATAAATACAATCTCCCCACAACAAAGATGACATACCTCAAGCATCACAGTGGCATTTGAAATGTTCCCCTTTATCTCTCCCTTTGATTACTACTCCAGCCAAATTAAGATGAGCCCTGAAAACAAAGCTGGATTCTTTCAGGCTTGCCTATCATCACTGATAATAACAGTATTTAACAACCACTCAGCATATTCATTCTGGAAGATGGCTATGCCTATGTAACAGACCAGAATTGGCTAAAAAAATTGCTAGTCTTAATTCCTTGGGTTATGAGTTAAAACACAATAAAAGCCAGTAGGAATGAAAATTGCTCTTTCACAGAATAAAAGCAATATATTGAATCCCAAAATCTGGTATTACAGCAACATACAAAGAAAAGAAATCTAACCCAAGAAAATGTCTCTGCACACTGATTTTCTCAATCACAACTATGTTACTTCTGAATTAAAAGACTACATGGATAACACATAAAACATATGGAAATATAATGTCCTCATGGTGTGCCTAGTGTCTAGGTTTGCAAAACTTGATTTCCCTCCAGACAGGACTCAATTTGTTCTTTAAATTAAAAACAGTCTACCACTTTGACTTATCCATAAAACCTTCCAGGTTTTGGATAAATCAGATACATCTACATGCATGCACAAGTCATACACAAGTTTTATTGTATGTACTAGCATATCTAACAGAAAATAATCAATTAATAACAGCTCACGAGCACATATTTATATTTAATATTTTTTCCCAACAGGTAAGTTCCTAGATGAATTTCTCATAAACAATATAGAAAAAACAGGAAAGATTGCCAGCACCAGTAAGAAGGAAATCCACATCCCTGATTACTGAACGTGACATTTTGTTTCAAGTTTTTTCATTTATTATATAAAATGGAATAAATGCATTGTTTCTGCTATTTCCATTTTATTACTAGAAGGAATGCAGTGGCACTGCCAGGAACATCATCTGGGGCCTCAAGACTGAGGATCCCACCAACCCTAAAGCAAAAATCTATTACTGAAGAACCTGTGTCACATCCTGCCAAAAAAAAAAAAAACAAACAAAAAACCAAACAAGCAGGAGCAGTCCTTTGTCTCTCAGAGCTGTACTTCATGCAGTGAGGAGAACATAGACAGGCTGTTCCCTTTTCAGCCCAGCAAAACTACCCCAAGCAGCACTCTGTGCACAATAGACAATGACAACATCTGTGTGAGATCGGAAAGAACTGCAGCCACCCACATCTGCAAACTGAGAAAAAAAGGAAACAACATCAAATGACATTTTCTGTAAATAAGAACGGACCTTACATCATGTCAAATGATAACTGTTTCATATTACTAGCACCTGGCTGCCTTGCAAATTCATGGTAAAATTGTGATTGCGAGCAATGAATGATATCATACAAAACTCAGGCTTTTGTAGGCATGCATTTTACTGCACCAATACTCACGCATGCCAAACCTAACAAAATTTAAGGTCCTCAAAGCATTGGTGTGCCAGCCACATGTAGAAATCTTAAATGACATTGTGAATCCAAATGGACCATCAAACAACACTATGGCATGCAGACAGATACCCAGAGATTTCAGCTCACTGGGACATTTGGGCTTTTGTGATAACCAGAGATAGTAGCCCCACTGTTTCTGATAGTATAGAATTTCCAGCTCTGTCAATGCAGCATGCATCCCTGCACAGTCTGCTTTATGTATAAGGCTTTATATTTTTTATTCACTGCATTGGCCTCACAGTCAATTTATGTCCAATTTAAAACTGCTGTGTTCCATATATAAGATTGTTTTTTTAACTAAGCAGAGAACACTTAAAAGCATTTCTCTGAGTACAGCCCTTCTGCAGAAAAAAATGCTGCAAGAATTCACAAGCACAATAAACAAATCTCTCTCTTGTAATAATTTTTAATTCTCTAAAGAATAGATTCACCAGCCTGGTATATGCTCTCTTGTAATTGTTAACTTTTTCTTATTTGAAGGGTCAGAAAATGTGCCACCTATATAACAGAAATGCGTGCTACAGCTTAAAACCTGATTAGTTAACTGTAGAAGGGCTTTTTGTTGTAGGTGGTGTGTTATTGGTTTTGGGTGGTTGTTTGTTTGTTGGTTTTTTTTTAAATAAAACATATTGTAAGATGCCTCCATGTCTGATTTCAAGAAAAATACCAGTACAAGCAATAGTACAATAACTCTTACGACTGCAGTGTCAGGTGCAAAGAGTTACCTCATAAACAAATGAATTACCAGCACCAAATCACCAATGCAAGCTTTTAAAGATATCGTGAAGGTAAACAAATACGAGCTGTATAAGCAAGACACAAAAGCAAACTCAGCATGACATACCATAAATTACTACAGTGTAAAAAAGTTGGAACTTTTTCCCTGTAAATAAGTATAATCCATAAATAAAGCATCAAATGAATTCAAGTATTTGCACTATTCCAGCTCCAGGAGAGCAAACGTCTGCCTTTCTCCCACGTAAAATGCTACTTAAATAAAGACAAACCCTACACTTCTAATTTTGTTAAACAACCAGGTACAATAAACTCAATTTCTTAAGTCAATTGTAGGCATTACAGTTTAACTGCACTATATTAAGTCTTCAGCTAGATCTTGTTGTCTTGTTTACACACCATGAGTTTAAGGTGATTGCTTTTAGTAAGCTCCTAACAAGGAAAAGAGGAGGAAAAAACCCTTCAGCCACTTCCTGGCTACAACTGCATATGTTAAAAAAATCCAGCCCTAGTGAAAAATCACATGTAGCATCCCGTTAATGTGCACATAAAAAGGAAACTGCTGAAGATCAAACAAAATCAACATAATTTTAATAAGGCCAAATAATTAATTAGGTTCCCCAAGATGAATGAGCTAATCCAACAGCTGGCCACCGCCGACAGGGAGGTCCCACTCCCTCTCTGCTCCCAGCATCACGCTCCTTCCCCTGCTGTCATGCCAGGGCCAGCTGACCCATCCATGAGCTGATTCAGCTCACTAAGCTACCAGAAAACGAACACGTAAAAGCAAAGTAAACAATGAGTAGTGTAGGGAACGTAGGAAAAAAACATTCCTTTGAGCAGCAATTAGTTGTGAATCAGCTCCCTCATCTCATGATCTCACTGTAGGGGCACCTCATGGTAAGGCTGGAGCTGAATGAGCAGCAGGACTGAAAGGGGAAAGACACCCTCCATCAGTTATTTTGAGTGGTCCGATATTTGTCTGAATGCCCAATGTGCCAACTTCACTCACCAAAATGGCAGAAGACAAACCAGTACAAGGCACCCTCAGCTGTGAGCCAGAGCAAGAGAGGGAGGAGGAGAGGAGAGGGATGGGGCAGGCAGGAGGGAAGGGCACACCTCTTCCTCCTCCTCCTCCAGGCAGAGAGAGGCTACCAGCCTCCAACCTGAAATCGCATCATGTGTCAATTACATTCAACAGTGTTAATAACACACAGGAGACTGACTTAAGCAAATACAGTTAAATAAGTCAATGAGTCTACAAAGGCAAAATATCTAGATTCACAATAAACAGTTGGGTCTGCGCTGTATGTGGATTTTTAGCTTACAATTTATCAGTCTATTACTGACAAAACATGCTGCATCTTGCTAAAAAGAGACATATTTGTATTAAAAATAACGCAGCAAGCGCGTGTTTGTCCTGATAGAACTGATTTCCCCATCAGAACCTGCTCTTTTGCTGTACGCCTCTTGGATTAACAAGGATCATTAAGCCAGTACTGAAAACAATAACGCAGATCAGTTCTCATCACGTCTTATTGTTACTAGTGGCTGTTAGTTCAGCTAGAATTCACCACTGAGAAGTCTGGTTGGAATGATAAAAACAAAAATAGATCAGGAAATTATGCATTTTTAAAAGCAGCCTCACTCTCAGACATGCCCAGCATCCAGAAGGGAGACTGACAGCCATTCCTTTGATCCAAGAAACATTTTTCAAGCAACCTACCACGCTCCTGGGGAAAAGCATATCCAAGTACTTCAAAGCCAGACGCAGACACCATATTAGCTATTCAGCCCTCTTGTACAAGATCACAGAATTTTACTTGTTATCAGACTATTTAGCCAGACTTAAGTTACTGACTGTACTTTGGGTAAGTACCATCGGTGAGAAGAGCAGCAGATGCCTCATGCCGCACCAGGGCACGTGCAGCGGCTGGCACGGCAGGATAGCAGCCCGGTGTCACTCTGAAGAATCTGAAATACCACTTCCAGCTCATCAGTGCAAATTCCCAGCACATCTTCCTGAAAGGCCTTACCACTTCTAATTGCAGAAGTGTAATTGACCAAAGGCAGCATCCATCATTTCCTTCAGGATATTATTTAAACTGAGTACTCACATTCATCATTAAAACATTCTTCCACATTTTTCACATGCTGTCGTCTACTACATCTTTCAGTATCCTGGTTCTGGATATGTGGTTTCCCACTAGATGAAACAATTTGCTAGAGTCCCAGTATTGTACCAAAATAATTTTTATATTTTCTTTTTGATATCCTAAACAAATTGAAAGATGACAGCCTCTCATCCAAAATACATGTCTAAATAGCACAATTTATTAATCAAACCTCACATGTAAAACCTTCCCATCACAGAGGAAATTAGACTGACAAAGAGCAGAAGCCACACCTCAATCTATCTCAGGGCTCCAGCATTAACTATTTTGTATAACCACGGCTTTACCCGCATAAGCATGCCATTAAAAGAATGGCTGAAATGCTAACTACCAGCACTACTAGCCCGCAAATTTAAGAGTATACTCCAGCTCCAAGGCATTTTTGCTGTCCTCTAAATACTTCTGTACATCTTTTCACATTTCTTCTGACTTAACTTTAAAACGTGGATAGAAAGACTTAATCAACTGTCTCACATATAAGAAGTCAAATTTTTGCCATACTAAATGGCTAAGGCAATCAATGATCTGTTTGGATCTGTTGTGAAATTTTGTGAGGAACATAATTCATATACATAAGTTTTCTTGCAAGACAGGCATGTTCAGCTCATACCTGGCATGTCCCACTCACCACTGAACACTAGTGTCTTCATTAAAATTCACTATTAACTTGTTTTATCAAGTCTGCAGCACATAAAAACTTAAATCTGATTCAAAAGCATTTTCACAATTCTGCATTACAGAATTATTTGTGGTGCGACCCACTTAAAGATTAAAATGGAAAAAAAAAAAATCCCCTAAGAATCGGAACTTAATTCAGAGGAAAATTCCAATCATGAAAAAAAAAAATTCTCTGCTGTATCACAGCCAAACAATTAAGTAAAGAAAAAAAATTAATGGATTCAGAAAAAAAAAGAAAACTGGAGAATAAATTTCTACATAAAAATGAAATACATAATTGAGATAGCTTCTCACTTTCTGAAAATTTCAAAGCAATTAAGTCTCCAGCAGCTCACAGCCTTGCTTGTTTCTTTAGCATCAAATGCCAGCTGATTCTTTTCATTAAGCAGGCCTCTCTCTTGCCATTCAATTACTTTATTGATCCTTCTGCCTCTTCAAGAGCCTGCCTCTCCAGCAGACACCTGCACCACGCTGGGGGAAGAGAAGGGCAGCTACTGCCATTAGGCTCTTCTAGCTCACTGCAGCCCCCTAAAACTGTGTTATACTTTGTGACTTGTATGTTATTATATTCATTGCAGCTTAACACACAGCTACAGAGCTTTTGCAGACACTTAAGAAGAAACTGGTGTTAAATAAGGCTGTTGGTTTTAAGGGACTTCAGAAATCCAGCATAAGCACAAAAGCTTGTTAATACTGATGCTTCGTATCTGAGATGCCAGCTCTTTCTCCATATTCAAGGAAATCTTATGACTCAGCTTTTTTCCCTGGTGTACTGTTCGGTACCCCACCCATTCATTTCCCCCACAAACCGTACTGCTGTATTGCAATATGGTATACAGACAAACATGTAAATGCCTCACCCATTCCTTGGTAAATGTATTTTTTAAAAAAATAGTAATCACAAGTTTCACCACAAAAAGTAACTGCTATCTCTAACACATCGCACAGAGAGAAGAACTTACTTCAGACTTCAAGAATCAGACAATACGCCCACTTCTGGCCAGGTTGAAGCTCAAATAATTTTATCATAACCTGGCATTACAGTCAATCCCCTGTTGGCTCAGATGCCTTTACCACATCATCACAAAACCCAGAATATTTGTTACATGACAATAAAACACTGCAATTATGTACATGCCATTCTACCCACCCTTGGGAGCAAAAATGCAAACCAAAAGAGTCTCCTTTATAATTATTTCTATTCCTTGGTATACATTATTCACATTGTTTCCCAGAGGCTCTTTGCATCAGATATCTGACATACATCTAAGGGTTAATTCTGAGAGCGAAGAAGTAGCAAAAGGGGATGCAGAAAATACCCTGCAGTTTAATCTCTGATTTCACTTCGCATAGTGCAATATGGTCTGCAGCTAACATGTTCCAATAGCTAAAGACGGCTGCTGTGAACATCAGAAACCGCACAGGCGAAGGACAGGAAACCCCACTAACACCACAACATCTGCATTTAGTTTTAACCAGAAAGCCGGTGCAATGGATAGAGGGAAAATAGATTATCTTAAACATGAATTAGTTACGTAAGGAAGGAGGATGAGAATTGTAAGTACCAGCACAAGGGAAATGCATGTGTGCTTTTTGGGTATTCTGTTTGGAAGAGAAGTTGAGAACAACTAAATTGTGAGAATGGTCCTGAAATTGCTCCAGGTGCAGTCCTCTAAGGCGCAATTTTCTCTGGAGATATTCTTTCAATAAACAAAAAACCACACTCAGTAAAGCCATTCACTAGAAGCACAAGTAACAAAGCTAGGAAAAACCATTTAAAATTGATAAAGCACTTACCTAAATGAAGTTTCAATAAGAACCATGTCATAGCATTACCTTTACAAATAATGTTTAAGAAAATCAACAGTATTTTTCCCATGGTTCCTTTACTTCTGTGGCCTGCTAGAAACTTCTAATGTTCAACCTAAGTTTATTTTAGTTCAATACTCTTCATCTACTTCATCTGAAGGACCACAGATCCTTAATAAACATAACCCACAAAGGAACAAGATCACTTAAGGAACAACAACACTAAAGTATGTAGTTAATGGGCTATAAAAACAGTGATCCTGACGTAGCTCAGGAACATCCCAAAAACACTGACCTAAGAACTGGGGAGGTGTATCAAGGAGTATCCACCTTCCCTAACTGACTACTGCTGGCCCCTGCTATAGGCAGAATGTAACAACTGCATCGTTCTCTGCTGTGACATATTACACCCATGAAGGCTTCCTTTCCAAAACAATCAATTTGGGAGTTCAGAATCAAAGGCTATTTACATTAGACTACTCTACAATTCACCCCAGTTCCACCAGCCCTTTAGAAGCTAGCTGAGATGACACGCAATCAAGCATAGCTTAGTGTCTCTGGGTTTGTTTTTCTGCATTAGCTTGACATAACCAGGGCTGAAACCCAAAATCAACAGGCACAGCAAGCTGTGCTGCAAGAAGATGTCAAGTCAATTGGTGAAACTCCTCAGAGGTTGGAGTTTCAGGACTCTGAGACCACAGATGACCAATGCTGCCATTTTTACCTCTATTGAAAGATCTCATTGGTGTGACACAAAGATTAAAATGTAAATTATTCTGAGATCAGCTCTCATGGATCCAAGCTGATTCTTGCTACACGAAACCAAGAGAACTTGGCACACTATTTAATGATTACATATCTCCTCTGCGAAAGGGAGTTCCTGACAAATAACCTATGGGAGTTATATACTGAGTCACAGAGAAAATAAGAGAGGGCAATCAATAAACAACTCAGAATCATGACCCCGCCACTACTGTGAATCCTCTCCTTCTAGTTCATTATATCCTCATTCAGTAAAGGGAAAGAGTAGTTCAGTTCATTTTTTTCCCCCCTCTTAAATTATCTCTTACCTAGCACTAGGAGCTGATCTATAAGGTCATTATGCATTTCACGTATTTGCCTTCTGTCAAACTATTTTTTTTTGCCATGGTCACTTGCACTTCAAACATAGTTTTAATGACAACACAAAGGGTTTACTGACACAGCTCTGTTGGTAAATCCTGCTAGTGCAGATACAGCTTGTATTAGTAAAAAACACAACCTCTGACCATGATTAACTGCAACTGTGCTAGGGCTTTACTGGTTAAGTACCTTTTTCTAAAGAGTGCTCTTTCCTTCACCCTACCAACCAACACCAGGACCACCATAAATCAAGTGTCTGATTTTCCCAAGCTAGCTGTGTGGAGGTAACTTTTAGTATGCAGCTTTCACCCAGCTTATCCTCAGATGAAAATCCCTGCTTCCTCTTGAGTACTCTGTACCAAGGACAATGTGGCAGATGGGAAAACAGCGCAAAGATTGGCAAAGTCAGAAGCTAACAAGGAGAAACTTCCCTTTTTCCCTAAATATTCAAAACCAAGAATTAGTTTCATGGGCATCCCTTGAAACAAGGAAAAAAAAAAAAAGAAAGAAAAGAAAAAAAGAAAAATCAATACATTATAGACCAGAACACATCTGTGATGTTCAGATGTACATCTCCTTGCTACCAAGACACCAGTGTGTTTGTAAGAAATAAACTTATGAGAAGTAGCTGGCTGATATTTAGCCTGAACAAAACTGTCATGGGTTCAGGAAAGAGAAAATACATCAACAATATTATCTCACTTTTCAACCAAACTAGAAGTCATTACTGAATTGCCAATCAAACTGTGTGCCCTGATAATGAAAAAATAAACAAATAAGGAAACCAAACAAAACTTTAAAAGATAATTCATTTCATTCTCCCAAGAAAAGAATCAGCCATGACGATACAGAAATTTCACATAAATAATTTGAAGATCACAATATACCTAAGGCAGCTGTAAAAAAAAGTGTCCTTACACAGTTCCCTCAAACCACCTCTTCTGCCAGTTCACGTTTGGTCTACATCTTCAAAGTCACTACTGGATTCGATTTCTGATACACAAACCACATCGCAGCTCAGCTGCCAAGACAGGTGTGTTCCTTTGGGGCAAGGCAGATCACAGAGCATAGAAATATGTATTTAAGGGCAAAGATGATGCATACCAGGGTTAGGAGAACTACCAATGGCACAAACTTTCAGGAGGGATGAGGCGAGAGTCAGAACTTTTAACACCATGCCATTGTATTTCCCTTTTGTAGCAAATATTTTGAGGCAGAGGAACAGGAGTTTCAACTTAACCCTGAACTCCACTTTATGCTATGAAATGCTCTGCAGCACAGGAATCAAGAAGGTGGAATGATCTAGTTTGTCCCCCAAAATGTGTCCAACCTCTTGCCACGCCAGCATAACAAAGAATCCTTCTGATGACTCACAAGATGCCAGCCCAAAGATCTAAGATAGAGCAGGATATGTCAGCATCCACATTCTGAAAAGCCAGATATTCCTGAAAAACTCATGTAAAAGTCTCTCCCCTGCAACACACCTAGAGGTCCACAAACCAATAATGTTTCAGAGCTACGAGTCTACAGACAGCAAGTAAAAAATGAGGCTTGTAACAAGATGCAATTAATACTAGGCCAACTAACACAGTGGAAAAACTGAAGCATCTCTGAGGGACGGTTCCCTTATCTGATCTGCTACGAGTTGGACTAGAAAAAGGAACTATCAAACTGTTTTGCAACACTGAAGTGTTGCTCCCAACTTTCCTCTAATGCAATTACTGTGTAATGCTACCAAGAGAAACTTGAACACTATTAGAAGACATTATCATCTCTACAAGTTTACCCAAGGAATGATCACACATTATCTCTGTAAACACTGAAAAAATCGTTGCAAAGGACAGCAGATCTTCCAAAGGGCTGACACCAAGCTCAGGTAGAAATGCTTGCATTTTAGCTGATAGTTACACTCCTACATTGTGTATTATTGTCTCAGCTACATCAGTATCCTGTCAATCCCT
The DNA here is from genome assembly GCA_011801015.1 of Ardeotis arabs. NCBI lineage: Eukaryota > Metazoa > Chordata > Aves > Otidiformes > Otididae > Ardeotis > Ardeotis arabs. Next base: position 56 of record JAAGAY010135495.1, on the reverse strand, counting down.
CTTCTCTTCCTTCGGGCTATGTGGACAAAAAAAAAAAAAAGAACAAAAAACAAACA
>JAAGAY010135494.1:54223-82690 GCA_011801015.1 Ardeotis arabs | reverse complement strand
ACAGCGCAGATGACGTCTGCGCGCCGATCCCACTGCCTTCCTTAGGAAGGCTGTTATTGTATGAAAACAAGAATTCTCAGCATGGGCTTCGCGAGCCAGTGTGGAGGAGCTGTGTCTTTCCTTTACTGCTAAGAACAAAGTACTCTTGGTAAAGCACAGCTGAAACGGGAGGAAGTTTCAATCAAAGCATGGGAAAGAAGAGCTTTGCTGTGCAAGAGGCTGGGACGCACTGAATAGAAAAGGCAGGGGGAATAACGAACAGCTAAACCAGGAGAAACAAGAGGATGAATTCAGCTCCTGCAGACAGCGTTTCACCAGTGAGATAAGGCAAAACGACTGGGTTTCATTTTAACTTGCTTGGTCTCTGACCAAAGAACTATAAATCTAAAGCCCTGGCCAACATGAAATAAGTTGGTGTTTCATAGTTATTGAGCCTCTCGCTGAAAAAAAAAAAAAAAAAAAAAAAAAAAAAATGAAAACACCAGGAGAGAGCCAGGCATTCAAGCAGAACTCCTTATGATAATGCATACAGTGTTCTGCACACAGGGTAAGCTGCCAAGGAAGGTTATCAAAACCAATGGATAAAGACAATTTTAAAGACACATCTGGACACTGTTATGACAGAAGCAGTTTACAGCATGTAGGAATACAGTTTAAATGAAATATTCTTAACAAGAGAAACTTTCTCTATAGTAGAGAAAAGGCCACAATTCCCTATCTTTGCAAGTAATACATCAGTGAAGCCAAAAGCTCCCCCCTAGGAAACACAGGGCTAGGGAGGTGCTGGCAGAGAATCAGACAGCGACCGCCTGCTGCTGTTGCAAGAACACCCCTTGGCACCAGGGAGAGTAAAATCTTTTTTACCCTTTATTAGGGAGATATTTATTCACCCCGAAGGGTCTGTTTCTCTCAGACAAGGCGTTAGCACCAACCAAGTGGGTGGGAGACAGAGTAAGGGACACCCATACATTTTCATTCTGACACCAACTCACACACCAGCGAAGGGAAGCAGAGTCAGTGGAAAGAGAGAGATCGATCTTATCAGAAATGCAAGATGAAAAAAACTACTGGACAACAACAAAATATCGATGTGCAACAGCTCTTCCCAACCGCAAGTAGTGTCCAGAAGCCCCAAATCATTAGATCTGGCAGTCAGAAATAAAGCTATGCCCAGAACACTCATGGAAATAAGAAAACATCTGGTTTTATCCAAATGCAGGAGGAGATGCATCCTGAATTCACAGCCGCAAGAGTGTGCATGGCACACAAGATGTTCAGAGCGCTCAGGGGTTATGGGCCAGCTCTTCTGCTGAGGGTTTTGTCTGACCTAAGCAAGAACAGTGGCTTCCACAGGCAAAGGCTGGACCAAAACCACTGCTCAGGGCACAGATGCTGTGATCCAGGTCTGAATTTCACAGGTGGTTGGCAGGGAAGGCAAGATGGGGGCAAGCTCCACAGCCTGCTCAGACCCTTTAGGAGGGTGCATAAGGCATTGCAGGTTCTCCCAGGGGGTCTTGTAGTGGTTATGGGGTGCCACTGTCAAATTTAGCAGAACAAACCCATCTCTCTTCCAGATCTTCCCATAAGTACCCACAGCTTAAGGTTTTGGGCATGGTAGAGATGGCCTTGAATCTGTCAGCTTGAGCCTCCCCCTGCACATTTTCAGAGGGTTTTTTTTTTATTATTTTATTATTTTAAATGAGAACTTGGGAAATCCTTGTTGTCGGGTGAATACCATTATAAATCACGTATTTCTATTTTTCACAGAGAACTACCATAAATCTAAACCCTCTTCAGAGGCAAAGAGCAGAGCAGCACTCCAAACCACACAAAAAGACCATAGATCCCAATATACATAGGAACTTCAGATGAAAATTTACATTCACCAGGAACGTTTTTCACTTGGGGCAGTGAAATCCATATGCCCTTTCCATGGGTATACCGCAGAATGGGACATGCAAGTACAGCAGCTGGACTACTCTTCAGGGGAAATTCTAGCGGGCATTCCTCATTAAAAGAGACATTGCTGTAAATAAAGGAGACTACTGTATATCATCTGCCATCTGGGGCAGACGCTTTAACGCAAGCCCGAGAGGCAGCACCGCTCAGGCTAAGAATGTGAGTTAAGTCCTGGGAATGGATCTGGAAAATGCCACCGCTGACAGTGGAGGGGAGCGAGGGGAGGCAAAGGAAGATGATTTTAAATCACAGAAACAGCAGACTACATGTAGACTACAGCATGCTGTGGCAGAAGAAAGTGAGGGGCACTAGTGTTCAATCTTCATCATTGTTAAATACTGGTTTACCTCTCAAATGCCTGCCTGCCCCAAGCAGAGCTTAGCTCCACTTCTACCATCAGCTGCACAGCCAAAAGTTTGGAGGCACTTACAGAGCTCCCAGAGTCCTACTTATTGCACATATATTCAAGGGAATAGTCTTTTCCCTTCACTTCAGGGCACCATTCCCCTTCCACAGACAGATCTTCTAGCTGGAAGGTGACCTCAGTAGACTCAGCTGGAGCTAGCAGGTCTTGAAAGGAGAATGTTATCTCATTAAAATCACCAGAGGTTTATCCCTGTGGCTTTCAATAATCAGTCCAGAAGACACTTTAGGCCCTAATGCTACCCTTAATCCTGCTGAGCAGCATTCTTCCTTCGCAGTTGAAATCTTTCTCCCACACAGGGGTAGCAGAGCCAGAGATGAGTCCCCCCTCCACCTTCAGCCACCTAAAAGCAAGGCATTTAGTGTAAAATGGCAGTCTGTGCCCCTGCTCCAGTCAGGCACTGCAGAGAGAGAGAAATCTGACGTGCATGAGTTTATAAAAGATGATGAATCCCACTATGGAAACACTTTTTCCTTGCCATTGCTTACAGCAGACTCTAGCAGCTTATCATAGCAGTACTATAGCACATAGTAAAACACCCCAAAACCTATTTCCACATTTACTAAAGTTCAGCCCACACTCAGTTGCTTTGTTAATCTGAAGCCCTAAAACCAAAAACATAAATCACTTCACCAGCACAACCTCCCAAAGGCCAAGTGGCTCCAGTTTGTTCCAGAAGAACAGTTTGTACAAATCTGATTAGATAGCTTACAAGTTTTACAGGAAAGCCCTGAGTCATCTGTAAAACAAATTCAGACCAGTGTCATCCAGAAAGTTGTAAAAGCTTTTGAATAAGGACAACATAATCACAACATTGGGGAACAAATTTCTTGTTTAACTTTTTCATGAATTCCTATAAAGTGACCAGTAAAATCAGTTTGACCTCAAAAATTAAAGTTTGTAAGATGTAAGTTAATAGAAAAAAAAAAGGTCATAAGAAGAAGTGCTGAGAACAGGCACCCACAAAGCGTTAGTGGCAGTATAAAAACCACACAGTGCCAAGCAAAAAATGTGATATACGAGTGACAAAAGCAATGCTCACAAAAAGAAAAAGACTGGAAAACCCTGATGCTACATTTCAAGCTGAGGCTGCTCCATGCATGTCAGGAGGTCTGTACAGACAGAGAAAGATGGTAATTTTAAAGAAGGCAAGGCACTCCAGTTTCCCAGTACTTCCTCTAGCAATTCCATAGACCTTTTTTTTTTTCTGCTGCTTTATATTTATGTTGTCATATCAATGTCATTCCTCTAAAATTAAACACGCACTATTTATTTTCTGTAGTACCTAACAGCATTACTTAGGAGTTATTACAAGCAGCAGAGAAAAAAAAAATATGCCCAAGATAACCTATGTAGAAAGCTGGGGTCTGTTTATTCACTCTCAGTAGGAACTAACTAAAAATAAAGCTGCAGTGAAGCAAATGTAAAATGTCTAACGAGTAAATTTAGGTAACGCACTGCTATCAAGTATCTGGGTTTTTCTTTAAGTTTAAAACTACATCAGAACATGAAGTAGCATTAAAGTATTTCAAACATAACAATATGAGATAAAGTCTAACTGAAACGTTAGGAATAAACACTAAGTTTTTGTTTAATTGCTGAACACAACAGCTTCTTGCACAGCTGCCTGCAGGCACTCTCTACCAGCACCAGTCCATAACCTCAAATATTAAGGTTTCAAAACTCATTCAGACTCAGTTCTCCCCCCAGTCTGGATCACATTTGTGGGCTCCGGATGTCAGCACTGCCCCCTTTCCAAGGTACACATCCCAACCGCATGCTGTCAGCCCCATCGGGCTGGAAATGCCCCTTCCCTCAAGTGGGCATCTGCCCTGCTCTGTGGACAAAGCCAGACATTTGTTTCTGCTTAATACTATGCATAAGCCCACATTTCCTTTGTATTTCGATTGACCCACAGTTGGGTTTTTCCCCCTTTATAGTCAGGAATCAGAGATTTTAGATACAGTCTTGTTTATTAGGATTCCTGTGGATGGGTTTGTGGTAAATATTTGCTCTTGTAAATACATATTCTTGTAGATATTCAGCCTTTAGGTTGATATTACATTGGAGTAGCCTCAGCTTGCTCATGATTTAACCACCCTTCCACAATTGGAAGCAAGGTTTTAATGGATGAAAAGGAAGAAGAGACTATGTCCCTTCTCTTTAAGGACACCAAGAATGGGCAGGCATTAGAAATAACTACATAACACAACAATTTCTAGCAGAAATAGTTCTCTTAGAAAGGTAGCAGATGCATATCTGACATCAAGCAAATCATATTCTCAAAACAGCTAAATCACTGCTCTTTTCTCTCCTTATGTGTGTGTGATTGCCAATTTTTTTAATCGATCTTACAGCACTCACCCAGCAAAACCAAAATATTAACACACGACTGCTACAGAACAATAACCAGTGTGGGCTGAGTGCAATTACAGGGCATTTTTTACAAGCACAGTTCACCTCAGGATACAGCATTTAACCCGTCCCTACGTTGTGCTTAAGCCTTTTGAGATAGATGAAGGAAAATTTCATCTCAGAAGAGCAGAGACTCTCTTCAGTCTTAATAGCAGGTTACATGGAGATAAACACATACTGTACTAATCCCACATCCCAACATCATGGCAAGGACGTCCAGTCCATCCCAGCTGTGAAGATTTGAGTTGTGTACTCTCAAACTGTTCACCAATACCTGCCCTGAATTTTTTTTTCAGATCAGTGGAAAAGACTAGACTTGTTCTCAGATGTTTTTCCTACCCTGCCATACTACTCTACCTGTATTTTGTGTCCTTAGTGTACTTAGCACTAACAAATCAACTCAGATGCCCTTCCGATCAGCAGAGAGAACAAGTTTTCTATCTGACTTCACTGATTATTACCTTGCCTTCCAGGGATGTCACGTCATCTGCATCCCCCAGGGAACAGAGAACATATTAGGTACCTAATCCACACTTGCAGAAAGAAGCACAGCAAATATCTTTCTTTCATTGCAAAAATTTAGTGCATAGCAGCTAATTTAATACACAGCATAGTAACTGCTTAGAAACAGTTCCTCAGTCCCACCTTTTCCACTGCTAGGAGCACTCCAAATAAATGGAAGTCCTGCTCCTGACAGAGCCGGAACAGGAGGCAAGGGTCAATAGACCTCAGTCAGGGATTTCATGTAAGTTAATAGGCATAAAACAACATAGCTTTGGCTGGTAAGACCTTGCTAAAGGTCATACAGCAGAAAAAATGTGATAGATTCTAATCACTGTAGAGAAGATGGATTTATTTCTGTGTGATCTTGTGAAATGTGGTCATGAACAAAGCATATTGGCTTGGCCAAGTTGTTAGAATGAGCACCCACAACAAAATAGTTGAGATTTTACATCAAAACTGCTGTTTTACAGCAAATATAGCAAGAAGTTCACACTTTTGAGTGAGAACCAGATGAAATAAATTATTTCTGTTGAAAGCTTTTGGTGCAATATTGCAACAGAAAAAAAATATTTGAATTTTATATTATAAGCATCCTAATTCTGGGGATGAAACGTGGAAAGAAGTTAATTTTCAAAGAACACCACAACTGATGACTGAAGAATCCATTGCAGAGTCATAAAACTCCAACAGGCACTTGGCCACAAGTGCCCGGCCATGCTAGTTTCTATTTGTCAAATATAGTCTGGATTTAACCGTGGTTATCAAGTTTCTGCCAAGGTTTAGACAAAACCTGAACCTCAAATGTAATGAAAGAAGGTTGAAAGAAGAGATCTGGCAACAACTTTTCAGTTTTTATTCAAGTAGTGCTTTAATTATGGAGGAAAGTGGACCTGGACATCTGTCAGCACTTTAATATAGGGTCTTCAAGTCTGACCACATTATTTAACTCCTTCAAATCAAGTGAAATGTTTATTTTGTAATACCACTCAAAAAATTTAAATAGAATTGTTTTTTTCTGGAGAGCATTATCAAGGAATGGATTAATCAGAAACAAAATAGAAGCCAAAACAACTCATGATCAATCCCCTCTTGAAATTTTGGCTTCATCTAAACAGAGAAATTGAGATCTTCCTTTAAAAGCTCTTCTCTTTTCCTAAATGCCTTTCTGCCTTCTGTCCCTATAGACTTTTCTCAGGTCCCTTTATTTAGAAACTTGCCTTTTTAAAGCACTTGAAGCTAGTGTCTCGCAGATATTTGGAATAAACGTAGTGGAACATTGCTACTTGAGCTGGAGTCAGTGGCTTAACACTGCATATGCTAAACTGCCTTGCACTAGACAAGCTCTTAAATGATACAGAGGGGCCCAATGAGCCTATGGATATTAGGAGAAAGCCTTCCAAAGACTTTACTTTCTGAATGTAGGAGAAAACTATGTGTGCATGGAAGATTGGGACAGAGGAAGTAGAGCCTGTAGCTAATACCATCCTTTTCCCATACTCAAAAATTATTAGCTACTGTAACCTGGAAAACAAGCAACTACAACCAAATTCCACTAAATTTGTTGCTTAGAGAAGAGCTTGGGTGAGCAGCAGAACTCTTCCTCTTGGCTAGATGATTCCTATTGCAGTGGTGGCATCTTGAGTCACCTCACTAGTGTCTGCTCTTGATATCTTGACTGAGACTTTAATGGTTCTATAATTAATCTAATCTAGGCTTTCTTCTTTTGAATTATATGCCTTCCTGAAGATATTTCCATGCAACTTGGTTGTCCTTCCTCTTAAATATCCTCCTATTCTTCAGCTGTCATGGCTTCATGACTTGGATATCTTCAGTCTTACATATGTCCCTGCCATCTCCCATTGAACTAGTCAGCTGCCCTATGTCTAGGGAGAGCTATGCTTCATTATATTATTTTGAATTGTTTCTTTTCTATATAATTAATACCTTGTTGTTCTGTGATCCATTCTTCTCCTCCCTTGGTGGGGAAAAGAAAAGTTTGAAGGCAAATCCCCAGTGGAACTAATTTTCATCACCCTTGGCACTTCGATAATTGATTGCAGGTCTCACTCCATTGCTCTAATGAGGGGGCTAAGAGCTCTTTTGACAGCAGATGGGTTAGGAGGTCCTCGGGTTTTATTAGCACACTTTATTAGCAGGACTGTGCAAACAAGGAATGGAGTCCCTCTTCCTCACCTGATAGTGCTCAAGACATTCAAATGAGTTTCTTTGTCCCTCTAGCCCCTGCTCCCATAGGTTTTGGATAAGCCATCTTTGCAAGATTGGAGAGCACAGAGGTAGTACTGAGCATCCCTGAGCCATGCAATCACACATCCTCTCTCTGCTGGAAAAACAGCCATGATCCTCTGGGCATGGCCCAGACTATAGCTGGGGTGCAGAAGGAAGAGCAATACCTCAGAGCACTTTCCTTGCTTCACAGAGCTGAACTCCTTCACACCCCACAGTTGTCCTGCTGCCTGGTCCCCTGCTTTCCTGCCACCACACAGGAGCTGTGATAATGGAAAATTGGGGGAAAGAGCCTGTTTTCACCACCTGGCAGGCTCAAACGATACAGTTTCCATGGTTATTTCTCACCATAGTTTCTGTATGAAATATATTGTGCTTTCTCTCATTGACACCTCAGGGGAACACTCCAGCCAGTAATACTCCCTCCAACATTCAATTATCAAAGTCAGTTACACAAAGCCTCATCTGGTTTTTCTTTGTAAAACAAATCATATGCTTGATTAGGCCAACAAATCCAAGGGGTGCTGAAGCTCCTTATTCATCTAAGATTTAGCACACTATTGTAAACCAATAAGCAAAGTTGGAGATACATTCATGGCATTGCACTGCTGGTGTCATCAGGCTCTGAACTAGGCATTCAAATGAGATAAACCGTTGCCATGACACTCAAGCCCACCATTTCATTGTCATCCTGTGCTGCTTTTTCCAAACTATCAGCATTTTGTTCAGTAAAAATGCTGAAACATAGGCAACCCGTGCATTAAGAGCTTGTTCAGCTGCCAGATAATCAGCCTAGGAGATGGGTGATTTCAGGGGAGTAGGTTAGAAGTGTAGGTGCTTTCTGTTTAATAGGGCAGTTGCATCTCCCTAAGGGTTTCTCCATCTCAAACTCCCATGTAATAACTACTGGTCACATCCTTCATCTAAAGCACATCAACACAGGGCTACTGCTTTGAAGAGGAGAGCATGCCATCAGAGAATCCACAGTGGATTCTTCTCAAATCTGAGACTAGAGCAATTAAGTATGAAGTTTTCATTTTTATGCAGTCATTTCTAACCACAATCATATTTCTTGTCATGTGTTTCACTTTAAGCAGATGGCATTTGTAACCTGGTCAGGTCAGTGCTTTTCTGGAGCTACGCAGACTGACCTCCAAGTGGCATTCTGGGCGACATGCAAAGTTGTGTGACTGATGACACTTCAGTGCAGTTTTATTGTCTGTGCATATCTTTCAAATATACAACATTATAAACAGTTGTACCTGACACCTCTCTTTTGTAGAACCTTTGTTCCTTAATTAAGTTTACAGACTATCACTCAGTGGGCTTTATAACACTAGTGTCAGGGAAGAAAGTGATTCTTGGGGACAATAACTCAACAGAAAAGTCAAAATATTTGTTCCAAGCAAAAAGAAAATAAGTGTTCAGCCCGGGATTACAAACCCTGAGGGTCCGTCCTTCCTTCTAATACATTACATGCATCTGTATACAACTTATTGAAACATTTCATAAAATGTTACAGAACATCATGGTACTTTATGATGTGTGCATTTCATTACCCATCACGTGTGTTTCAGTCTGTGACAGATAGTTTTATTTCCACTGTATAAATTCTATAAATATGAGTTGTTATAACCAAGAAAACACACCATTGCTACAAATACACCAGCAAAATACATGCTTGCTTCCTTCTTGGGGGGGTGGGGGGGGGGGGGAAGTAGTACCTATGTTCAGCACTATACCCCAGTCTGATCTCCACTGTAATCATCAAACCTACAAATTTACTTTGGCACTGCATTGCACTGATCAGTATTTTATTTTTAATGCATGAATATGTTGCACTTGAAACAGTTTTTCAGGCAGTTCAAGAGATTACTTTTATTGGAGACGTTAATCACAGGCAGGATTTTACACTGATTGATGAAATAGCAAGATCATTTTGTGTTCTTCACTTAAGTATCTGAAAGTCTCCAAAAGCCTATCTTGCATCATGAAGCACACTTTGAATCACTGCCTTATCTGTACAAATCACCAGGAAAATGTTAATGCATCTAACTCTCCGAGGAAGTAGAAAATATGGACTCGAATGCTCGCTCTCCTCTAAATAATTAAGTGTAACCGGCAGAACTGAGACCGGCGGTGCAGATGTTTCTCCATGTTGTTAGCGCAGCCAACGGGCTGCAGATTTCCCAGCTCTCCTGGTTCTTCAGCTGCTTTCAGCAGCTCCACGTTCATGTGCCATTAATGGGGAAATTTAATTCTGTCAACTGTGCTGCTTTAAAAGTCACTGCAAACAAAAAAACACCTTCTAACTGAATGCTTTTCCCTGTGTGAATATAACAATTTTTCCCAGTGACAGAAACCGTGCAGCGAGTAGCAGCAAGCCTCGCTTTGCCGAAACCTCCCTCAAAGCCCCACAGCAAAGAGAAGCCTGATGTTAGTTATATCTGTGCTGAAATCACTAGAGCTGAACAAGAATATAAAATAAGGTCGAATTTGATTAGATACACAAACTTTTCCTTTTTACGTGGACAAATCCTGCTTAGATTTGTATCAGCACAACCCAGCAACTGCAACAGAAGTGCATGACTCTGCTGGCACGTGTACTGAGATTTGTGCATAAAGTTACCCATAACCAAACAGGCTTATCACCAGAGGCACAAAACCAACATAGGTAAGATCTACAGGATACGTAACATTGCATCCCGATTTGTTTTCTGAGCAGAGATATATTCTCTATGGGATAATTCAGTCCTGCATTTTAATTCTTTTAAAAACATATGCAAGGCACATTTAGGAGGGCTTCAACTCCCGGTGCATTAGTAAGGATCGGATCACGTTCCCAATCATGGTATAGCATGCACACACACTACTAAAATTTTACCATTAAGTTACTTGAACCACATATAATGAGTCCACCTAAAAGCCATTGCTAGAGGCTACAAAAAAAAAAATCTCCATAGTATTCACGGGCCAGGACTTACCCCAGATTCATGGTTATTCTGTTGACTGACTACTGTGCACCGTGTCTCCTGGGATGAATCCTGTCTAGGAAAGGCAAGCCCTTGTCACTGACCCTTTTGGCTTTACTTCATTACTCTGAAAAACAGGTTCTCTGGCAGCAAGCAATCCTTATCTGCGTGGACTGTTAAGGGTAAAGAGCCATTCCCTTCTTGCAACATAGCTGGATATCTCTCTAGAAGTATAAACCAACTTCAGGGACCCAGTAAGAGCTTGTAGGAGGACCCAGAGTCTCTCAGAGCTTGCTAGAGTGACAGCAGATTTTCCTTTTCCTCAGGGGCTGTCTGTTCTGCATCTACTTCTATTACAAAACACGAAAGGAGAGGACTAGACCAGATCCCAGCTTCAAACCCATCAGTGCAGCCAAGGTGAATTCTACAACTTTTTTTAAAACTGGAGAGCTTTAATTCTTCAGACTCAATAACAAAAAGAGGCACAGAAATTTTTAGTTTAAGATGTGAGGTCTTCTAGATCTCATACTTAAACACAAAAGGATTAGAACAAGGGTACCAACACATTATGGTACAGAAACATTGAATTCCTAGATCACATCCTGTTAAGCACAGCCCTGGGTAGAGTTACATAAATTGTGTTTACTAAATTAACATGGCACAAATCAAAGTAGCCGTTACAATTTCCTGCCATTTGTCAATCCTAAGGCAGTGTGGTAGATACAACTGTTGCATCAGCAAATCTGAGGCAGCAAGAACCTCAGCCTGGTTGTGAAGACTACAATTTTTCTGTTCTGACTGAAAAAGCATTGTACTGGATATCTACCTTGCCTTGAAGAAGGGCTCTTAACTGATCTAAAAGCAATGTTGGAAAGATAGAGGGGAGAGGCTGTATGGAAAAGTTACAATGAGATACGCTTGCCTCACAGCTTAGCCAGGGCCCTTCTAAGAAGGCAATAAGACTACCAGAATGAGTGTCCTGAATGATTTTGCCCTGAAGTCCCCCAACAGATATAGGTGAAGAGGAAAGCAGTAGCATTTAGAGTCAGGTTTATACGTTGTACAGTTTGCTTCCTGCTTCCACACAACCTTAGCTGATACCTTGAGGAGAGAGGATGCAGGACCTGGAAAGGAGACTGACTTACAGGGTCATCTCCTCACATCATCTGCCTCTTGTAAGGCTTCCAGCCAATTTAATTATGACCCTCACTGCAAGTCTCAGGAGGGAAGCCACAAACCAAACAGAGGGCGAATGAACTGACAGCGATTTTAAAGTCAAGGCCACTCTTGAAAAATGTCCACAAAAATAAAAGAAGTGGTAATGAAAGAAAGGTTTGGGTCAGTGTGTCCTTGTTGCAAGTAATCCGTGCTCCAGTGTGGCCTGTTAATATTGTTTAGATTCCCAGACGTGACTGTAACCAGAAACAGCCATGAACCATCCTCCCTGAAGTCATGACATATCGCCTGATGTTCCAGAGATATCAAGTGGAACTAAAGATGGGAAAATAGAATTAATACCAAAATCCACACCCTAGATCATCTGTTTTTTCCACAGGTATGTTAAGCATACAAAATAGGAAGCTCTTCAGGAAAATGGATCCTTGGATCCTATGCTGAATGCAAAAAAAAACCACAAACTGAAGTTTTGCCGAAACAAGATATACACAATCCCTCAACCCATAACTTAGTTTCATTCAAATTATACTTATAAAAGTAGTATGGATGTTTGCTTCCAAAAATCATGTTTCAATCATCAGATGTGTTCTGCCATGGACTAACACACCTTCTTGCGTCTTGAGAAGCAAATATAGAATTACTGTGATGCTGGGAAATACATTTAGAAAATATTTCTCAGAATGCCTCAGTAACAATACAGGAGCTGAAGTGTCAACCATTTACCACAGCTCAGAAAATAACCTTTGGCATCTGGTTGGTAGAATCCATAACAGAGAATTGGCACCAGAAAAGTGTTAATTAAAAAAAAAAAAAAGCAACCAGAGCCCAGCCTGGACCAAGACTACCTACTCCTCTCTGAGGGAAATAGTTGAAGATAACAGACTTCAAGGCAAAAAAAAAGCCATCCACTGTAACTGAAGGAGTCAGAACTGACAACACCCTGCTTTTCTCAATCCTCAGCTCTTTTTTTACAAAGACAGTGCCTTGACAGAAGGCAGTCATTTCTGGCATCAGCTATGAACAAGCTAGCTCATTTTCAGCAATTTTACAGCTTCCTGTGCTTAGGAACAGTGTCCCAAAAAATAATTGCTGTGCTCATTCTCTCTCCTCCAAACTGCCACATGGGCTCATCCAGCACAACGAAAATAGATATTAGCAGCTTTATTTGGGACAGAAACAATTCAGGTAGCAGTAGGAATAAGAACAACTACAGCAGAGGTGAAACCAGCCCCCAGTCCAAGAAGGGGTATGGGGAGCACCCTTCTCACCTGCTGAGTGCATCTTCACCAGAGCCAGAGGGCCCTGATGTTAGACCAGTCCCACAGCAACCAAACTCTGGGGGCTTCTGTACAAGTAGGAGATAAAGGTAATCGCAGACACTCACCATTTCTTAGCATTATTTCCTGGGAGCCACTACATTGATCACGTGTAAACCAAAACATCCATGTGGAATCTCAGTCTAGTCTTGGATGGAGGGTGTGGAGGTAGGAGACTACAGGAGTTGGACACTGCTCAGCACTCAAGCATGTCTCTATGAGCGTGACTCAGTCTACACTGCTCAGGTCTTACTGTAAGCAAGACAGAAACATCCAGCTATTCAGTGATTTGTGAATATTTACACAGGAGAAAAGCCGTCATACACAAGGTGCCTGCTCTGCTAGGAGCTGCAACAGGCTTCCCATCTGATGCAGATATTTCACCCTTGAAAGCAATGAGCCCGCTTCACCTACATGCTGAAACAGCATCATCCTTGCCTTGCTACACAGCTCCCATGAAGTTCACGCAAGGAAGATTCCTTGAGCTGGAGTCAATGCAAAGGTACAGTTAATAAGCTGCTGCTTACAATCCTCACTACTGGTTCAAGGTAAGTTATCATTATAAGATGTCCATCTTAATATTGATAGGAGAGCACAGAAACAGGAGAAGACAGATCTCTAAGGACATGATGCTGCAGGAGTCCTGCATTAAAGCTCTGTCTAAAGTCAGCCCTGGCTGGTGGAGACCAACTGGTCTCAAAATGCTCGCAGCTGGTCACTCTCACCAAGGCTATTCTACAGCTATTATACAGACGGACTGCTGAGCAGATGGCTGAAGCGCAACGCAGATCTGCACTCAAATAAGACACAGTATGTTTTGGCCCCAGTGTGATCCTCTGCACATGGAGATAGTTGTCCCTCATTCCAGCACACTTCCATAGCGAGATGAGACTGATCCTAAATGAGCAAACCAGCCACTTTCAACTAAATTCAAGAATCCCTTAAAAATCTAAATCCATGTTTTCTTCATAAAAAAAAAAAAAATCCCTTTCCCAGGTTCAGCAACAGTGCATATAGAGAACTCACAGAAATCAGCCCCAAAAGAGAGGGAAGGGAGCAGAAATTACATTTGCAGAACAGGAAGCAGACACTTCTGGCAATGGTTCTGCTCAGCCGCCACAGCGCCTCGAGGAGGATTATGCAAGAAATAAACTCTCAGCCTAAAGTATGTAAACTGATAAAACAGCCTTGCTTTGATGCTTGCTCTGCAAGAAGCATTTCAGCTGAATCAATAACACAGCACTGTGCTTCCACTGCAGTGACACTGCAGCATCTGCAGAAATATTTTCGCGTTTCAGCTGTAGTGTTTATTCCAGAAAGTGCAAAGCCTGTGGTGCTTATATTCTGGAGATGCAATCTGTGACCGTACATCGCTGTAACCACTCAAACTTTGTCAGAGGATGAATGATACAGGATTTAGCCTTCTGTAATGAACAGCATGCCAGATTTACGTGCGTATTGTATTTCTCCAGTAAGAATGCCTGACAGAAACCACAGAGAAATCCAGGTGGAGAAATACTCAGGATATGACAACCACATATTGTAGATCAGATTAGAAAGGGAAGCAGCAGCTGAGCTTAATATATGGAGAAAGAGTCAAGTTTAGTTTATGGTCTTTTCAGAGCATCCAAAAAACAACCATCCATTTCAAAAGGTCCTAGTGCATCACTGCAGTTTTGCCATGCTAAAGTTTGTGTATTTTACAAAATGACACCAACAGAGAACATAGAGCTGTGGATAAAGATCAAAACAAGAACCAGAGGCAAGCAGAAGACATGCTGAATTTTTGAGTGCTCTAGGTATTGAGCAGACCTAGATTCTGTTGAAGTTCATCTGCCATTTGGCACTTTTTTTCCCCAAATGCAAGTCCCCTACTGTGTCCCAGGTACAGTACAGCAGCAGTTATCCCAGAGGCAGGGCAAACACAAATCTTTGTGTTTATAATAGATGTTTTCATTTAAAAAAAAATTCAAGTTTTGTTTAAGGGAAAAAGGATCTCAAAACCTTATCACAGTCAATACTTGGATTTATTCATTCTCAGAAGTGCTGTTGCTGACTGCCACAGTCCAGAGAGGAAATACCTCACTTGCTTTTCCTGTGAGCCTTCTGCATTTTCCCTTTTCTGCCTCACTGCTCTATCACTCTTTGTCCTCATGCTCTTTTTGCTGGAGGCTGCAAGATCTCTTTCTCATGTGTCCCTTCTGCACTGAGGCAATGGTTCCTTGTAAAGGACGAGCCAGCCTCACTACACCAGTGGCTCTGCTGTGGTAGCCCAGGCTGCAGCATCCTCACATGCTGGCACAGCCAGGCCCTGCTGTCATACCCTCTGATCTCAGGCCTGAGGATTGCTCATTCAGCCAGATCCCTACAAAACACTGTCACATTTTCCACAGCACCAGAGCAAAGGCTTTTGTTTTTTAAAGCCTTAAGAGGTGCAAATATTTAGATGGTGACTACAACTAGATCAGGCTACTGGATGAGAGGTAGCTAACATCTTCAGGTGCTCTGATTTTACCACATTAGCCATTTAATTCTCCATATTTTAAATATTTTTGCAATAGCTTCTGTGCCAATGGAGCTGATGTGATTCATCAAGCAGCAGATCTTAGGGACTAAGGGCAGTAGCAGCACCAGCAGCGTTCTCTTAGTAGAAGCTCCAATTTCCTTGCACAAAAAAAAAAGAAAAAAAAAAAAAGAAAAAAAAAGCCATGACAGGGTGCACAGCATTCCTGTTTTGACTTTTGTAGGGATTCTCCACACTACATATGCTTTAAAAGGTCATATGAAAGAAGATTGACGCATGCCACTGTGACACTGTCTAGCACTCATTTGCGGGGGGGGCAGGGCATGAAAGAAGTTTTAGCTACATCACATTTCACTCGTTTCCATTTTAAGCTGTAACTTTCAGCTGAAATTTTCTTCTTTTTTCCCCTCCCTAGAAATGCTGATTTCTGTGCTAATATGCAAAGACAAAGTTCAGGGGTTTTTTGTTTGGGGGTTTTTTTTTGTGGGTTTTTTTGGTGGTGGTTTTTTTTTTTATTCCTCCTTACTCTATTATCATCAGTGCTCCAGACAGATTGAGTGAGTAACACAACACTACACAAATGAGGTTGGGGGAAGTCAGAGAGACTGCTGACAGTATAGGCAATATTTCCACTCTTTCTCAGCCCTAGGGTACTTTGAAAGCTTTCCTTGTTTTGATTGTAGCATCCCAGTTCCCTGCTTTATCCATTACCTTCATTTCCAAACATCTTGTTCTTAATTTTAATCTGAGCATCTAATGGGAAAAGGAGCATCACTCTTCAATTTCTATTTTTAAATTCTTTTGTTTGATCATTGTCTTCACTATTCTCTTTCATCTTGTTCCCTGAGCTCTATTTTCTTCCTCCTTTCTGCAACTTTTTTGCATCATTTCTCTTTCTGTATTTTCATTATTTGATTTATTCTCTCTCCATAGTTTTGAACTTTACATTTTATAAGCCAACAGTTATAAACTCCCCTTACTGCTGCTTATACATACTTCAAGAACATGTGTTCTCTTCCTTTGTGCTGGTAGGAAAGAACGGCTGTCAACGACGACTCCATTTATTTACTCTACAACATGACCTTCTGATCCCAGATGAATTGTTTAGGATGGCTTTCCATGCCAAGAGGCAGCATCTTCTCCCTGTTCCATTTTGACCTCTTTGCCTTGCATCTCTCTTTGCTCCAGCTTATGGAAACAAGTCACAGCATGATGTGAACTGTCAAAACGAGGCACAACTCAGCAATCTGTTGCTGTTCAGTAAGTGCAGAGTCATGGGCTCTCCAAAGAGATTTGCCAATTTTTATTATGTTGAAATAGGGTAAGTCAACACATATGACCTCAGCAAGCCATCAGAAAGTACATGGTCAAACTGGAACAGGGTCATTGAATCCTGAGAGGGACTTCCCCCCCCCCCCCCCCCCCCCCAGTGAAGCAAGGGTCAGCTCCCTCGGGGTGGGATGTAACTCAAGTACTGACAAGACATCCATGGGAATTGCATCAGTTGGACGAGTATGCAGA
This sequence comes from Ardeotis arabs, assembly GCA_011801015.1. Lineage (NCBI taxonomy): Eukaryota > Metazoa > Chordata > Aves > Otidiformes > Otididae > Ardeotis > Ardeotis arabs. The sequence goes on along the minus strand of JAAGAY010135494.1, from coordinate 65,635 downwards.
TGATGACAAAAGCACTTGGGAAGAGACTCTGAACATCAATTCTGCTTTGCCCTTTTGGGTTTAAATCACTCAGTTGCTGCTTCATATTTTGTGTAATTTTTCTGACCGTTTGTCAGTGCATTTGTGGCTGTTGTTAAATAATATTACTTTGGAGGTCAGCTAGATAGCCTGTTTTCTTATGTTACTTGTATTCTTTTGCCTTTCCACTTCAGTCAGAGATAAAAGTCCACTACACTGACTTCTGTACTCAAACCAGCAAAAAAAGTCTATCCCAGCTGTAAAGGATTTGCAGCCTGCACAGAGGTAATATGGGAAACACCAGGTGGTTACATCCCATGCATATACAAAATACTCTTCCCTTTTTTGATGCACTGCCTTCCTACAGGACCCTGCCAGCTCCTCTCCTCCAAGGATCCACAATAGGTAGCTTCCCAAAAAGCAAGTCACTAGTAAAGATATGCAGTCCCATATCAACTGCACTAGTTCCTTGTAGTTCATCATTGTATTGCATTGCAGGTCAGCTCCAGAACTCGCATTTAAGATGAGAAATAGGGAACCTAAACCACCACTGTACAGCCTCAGACACCTACGCTCCCTCCTGCACCAGCAATACTGCAAGCATCTGTTCACAATGCCATGTCTCCAGTGAAGCGGGTTCCGAGCTGTCCTTCTGCTACACGAGAGGTGCAGGTACGTAAAAACAGGGCAACTTATTCTAGAACAGACTGTAAATTCAAATTACTCTCTATAGCTCTGACAAGATTGTCACGCAGTCACTCCAGCATGCACAATTTGGATGCAGTGATCTTGCAGGAGAGAAGAAGAGTCTGTGCACCTGGCAGCCCAACTGGTCTCCATGCAGCTGACACTGGTAGGAGGAAGAGGTGGCAACCTGCCTCGTACAGCCGCCTCCTGGCATTTGCAGGAGTTTCCTCTGCTATTGCTACATTGCTGCAAGTAGCCGCAGAAATACATCACCCTCTGCTGAAAGAGTTCTTCAGCAACCTGCTCCTATTTTGATTGGCACAGACCTTGAGAGGACTCTGGGAATTTGGAAGCTCAAGAGAATTTGCTTCTTACGGATTGCTGGCAGAGCCAGTACAGCCTTCCCGGTCCCATAATAACCCCTCCTTCCCACGTAATCTGTTTTCCCAAACATTTAGCCATCTCAAGGCCCTACTTGGATCTCTGCGAATGTTTATCGTGCTGCTACGTCACTCCTCCGTAGTGCTGCCCGAGTGCTTGGCTAATGTCTGGCTCCTGAAAAAGAATGGTTGTTTATAAAAGCTTCAAATGATGCACGTAGTGATGAGACACATCGGACTCAGCACACTGTGTCCAAAGCTTTGCTATCAAAAATAGCCTGGACTGCATCATTGCATTTGTTCTGATCTGGAGAATTCACGAGCTCTCTGGTGCTGCTAGTAAATAATTGACTGTTTAATATAATGAGTGTCAGAATAATTTAATGTTTAATCTGCCTAGAGTTTTTGTTGCAGTTTTTAACTCTTTGCTGCCTCAGGCTGACCTCTCCTTTGTAACTGACTGCTAAGAGAAGAGGTGGAGGGGAAAAGAACAGCAACTTCTGCTCATCTTTCTGGGTCTCGGCACATTCAGCACTGACTTGCTCCCCTGATGATTTAAAGCCACACAACAGCTTCAGTGATTCTTCAGACCAGCATAGCCATATCTTCGCCCACCCCCAAGGATCCTCCGCCCCAGTTGAGGACAACCCACCAGCTCCTGCCTCTCTCACCATAAGGCTTTTTCCTTTGCTCTGCCACATTTCCAGGAATTTCTCATTCTCAGGCTTCCCTTCCTCAAATTCTGCAGTGAAACAACAAATTTTTCTTTATAAAATATTTAGGTAGTTTTTCACAGCTCTCTTGAGGACTTTCCACTGGATAATTAAAAGCAAAAAGAAAAAGCAAAAAAGAACAACGGCAAAAGAAAAACCCTTCTCTGTGCATCTTCCCATGCTGAAAATAATCACTGCAGATCTTGTTCTTTCTTCCCTTTTGCTCCATTTTTAAGTTACCTTCCACAAATATCCTTTACTACCTCCTCTGAAAGGCCTTCCCTTCTCCTGGCCCTCTCTAATCTTCTTTTATCTCTTTGGGGGATGGAGGGTTGGCTGTGATGCTTTCAGGAAACTCTGTGCTCTTACCATTTCTAGAGTTTTTACAATCAAACTCAACATCTAAAGCTCTTGGGAATCCTGCTGCAAAGTTCAGAATCATGTTATTGCTACTGGGTTACACCAGTAGCTACATGAAAGGGATTGGTCCCAAACACCCATTTTGAATTCATGAGCTATGTCAGCTTACTTTAGGGTTTACGTAAGATTTAAGATAATCTAATCTCACAGCTGGCTAAGAAATAACCTAGAAGATGTTTCTAAAAGGCCTTGAAATTATTTTCTCCCTGTGTCTCACATTATCCTCTAAGAAGCCCTCAATATCTGTTGCAGCTGAACATCAGCAATTTATTTCTCTTTAGATTTTTTTTATATTGTACCCATGCTCCAGTAGCTTCCCATTTGCTACTTATCTTCCCAGTTAGACCTGTCCTTCTGGAGAAATCAAGAAGAAAAAAAATTCACACAAAACAAGAAAACCCAGCTGATGGCACAAGTGTCATGCCAGAGTTCAGGACTGTTGGAAACACTACATGGTACTAAAATATTGGCCTTGCTTGGAAACTGAACTCTTGCAGCCTCAAAACAGAGACCATTACCATTTTCTCCTTGCAAGGTGTTATTCATAATACACCACTGTATGTGTCAAATATACTCAGGGAGCCTCAGCCATGAGCACACAACTGGTAGAGGTGCTGGTGGAACAAACCCTGGGAGGCCAAGGAGCCGACACAAAGCTCCAAAGCAGTATCTCCATGCTGTGAGAAAAGAGCAAGCACACTCCTTCCTCCTCTTTGGAAACACTATGCCACGTTTGAGTGGCATTTGTTTGTTTTTCCATACCATATGGAATTCCTTTCCTTATTTATGTACTTCGGATGAATCTGTTAGCAATAGCTATTCAATACCTACACTCCTAAGACAGCAGCCACATAATTTCATCTCCAGGTCTGTAGAAAACCAGCACAGATGTAAAAAGAGCACATTTCAGTATTTATGAAGTGCTGCCTTTCCATAAGGAGTGAGAACCTGGTTATCATTATAACTGTTCATTAAATCCAAAACACAGTTACAGGTGAACAACAATTAATCCAGAACAGTAAGGTTTTTGAAAAAATCTAATACTTGAAGGGCCAGGCCTATGTCCTCACACATTAATCTTATACACACTGGAGTCACTGGAAGACTCAAGAGGTTCAGAATTACACCTGAGCAGCACAGCAAGTACAAGTCCTCGAGAGTTGCTGGACATACACAGGTCATTAACAACACACAGCGTGTTGGTGCTGTGAACCATCACTCTGCGAGTCATCCCAGCATACGCCACAAGAAACCTTATTCCTGTGTCACTCAAAGAGGTTCGCACAACCAGTGTAAAACAGAGCTATCACACCTCCCTTGTTATTTAGCCCTATTCCTCCTTTCAGGGAGGACTGAACCTTTGTCCCCTCGGTAGTTCTGTATGAAAACATACACTTAGATTGAGTTGCAATAGATTTGAAATCATTGACAATATTTTGGACAGAGACAAGACAAACACGTGTTGTGCACTCGCTAATGGCAAACTCACATCATGGGTTGTTTATTTCCTAACTCTCTCTGAGGCACCTTCCATCTTTTTCTTATGCCTTCACCATTACCTCTGGTATTGATATCCCACATTCAAATGAAGTTAGACCTTGAACTGACATAGTAGAGCCACTGCTGCATCCCTAGTGTTCTTATTCACCTTCTAAATCTAAGTTTTCTGCTCCAGCAGCCCTCCAACAGCCTTTCCATGAATAATTTCTCAGAAAAAGCAAACTACAATTTTCTAATGTTTGGTTCCTGTCAGGGCTGTGTTTGGTGCAGGAGACAAGGTGACCTGTGAAAGACATCCTCAAGAACAACTTTAAGCTCCCTGGGACTGGCAGAGCTGCTCTTATGATATTCAACCCCATAACAGCAGGAGATGCCCACAAAGTATCAACCTCCCTTCTGCCTCAGGGCCCTGAGGTAGAGGAGATGAAGAGTTTGGTAAAAAGCTGTGATTTATAAGAGTATTCTCTAATTAACCTTGAGTTCTACACATCAAAGCATAGCCAGCTATTTGCATTACAGGTTATAAGGCATCCCTTACATCTCAGAGCAAGGAGAGAAAACCCACAGCAACTGAGACAGGTCTGCCAGTGAGAACAGCACCTAGATTTCCTGCTTCAGAGTTAAATCTAATCTGTAGAGGCTTTCTTATGATTTGGGACTTCTGGAGCAATTTGGTGATGCACTATCCCATCTCCTGCATGCTATACATTGTTTCTGAACTAAACAAGAAGCACTAGTGCAAATAAAACCTCAGCATCTGCACCTCCTGTTCCCCCATCCACTTCCTCTGTAGCTGCACCAGTTGGACCAATTTCATGTGTCCTCCAGGAAGCCCCATCCCCCTGCCCTATCTAAATGGCCAAAGACCACTCACACACCTTGGTGCACCCTGACAGGCAAAGCACTGTGGTACGGGTATAGGAGGGAAAAGAAACAGACACAGAGGAGTTCATTATCAGAGTTGCAATGCTGCATTTAGCATTCTCAGACAAGCCTTCTAACCCAGGTTTTGCTGATATTTTGGGGATTCTGCTCTCCCTTCATAAGACAAAAGGAAAATAGAGTCTTAGAGCTGTTTCCTTCAGAGGAAAGTATAAAAAATGTGGAAGTAGCATAACATCTTGTGAGATCATGTAGCAGAGCCCAGTTTCTGCTGGGAAACACAAACTCAAGTCCAGCTGATGGACTCCACAGTGTCTGTCATTGTGCATGCAGACACAGAAGCAAAAGCCATATTTACAGACGTTTTAATTTTGTAACTACACAGTTTTGCAGCCAGCTTTTTCAGCACAGTAATTAAATGGAGATTTTCAGAAAAGCTCGGCTCCCGGGAGTATTTATCTAGTGGCTACTTTGTGCCTGTGAAAACCTCATATCTCTCCTTAGTGTCTGCAAAGCTCCATTTTGCATTAGAGTCCTAAACAGGAGCAATTACCCTTGCCTTGGCAGTAATACAGCTCTTGCAGAAAGCTATGGCTCCTTTGTCTCCTCGCTCCTGTTTCCTCCCATGGAGGTATTTCTTTAACACTAGTCTCTGTGCAATGCTTCCAGATCTTGTGCTGCTATAAAAACCTTACTTCAAACCACCTGACTCTTATTTCCCTCTCCTTAAATATATAAAAAAAAATACTTTATGATATCTGGGACTTATAATAGATGGGATGCATGCCAGGGGGAACAATAGGAGGAAATGAAAGATGAAACTATTAGCCAGGAGTTAAACAGGAGATGAAATTAGTCTAAGTGTTTTGGATATTTGGCCTTTATTTTTGGAAAAAGCAGGAAGATTCTCAAGAATGATTCTGGGTGGGGAAAAACTCTTACAGATAAAGAGACAATTGCTATCCTCTTCTAATCCTTGCTGTTCCACCCCAACATATTTTAAGGATCATTTCTATTGTTGCATGCCCACTATATTGTTTCTTCCCCTCCACCCATTGCTTATGATTCAACAGCATCTGTAATAAAATGCTAGTTAGCAGCAGGACAGGCAAAGCCATATTCGGTAAGACAAGAGAAGGCATGGTTTTTGGAACACACCCCAAAACTGGCAGCCACAAACTTCCCTGATTTAATCCCAGGCTTGGCTTCACATAATTCAAGCTGACCTAGCACTGGGGTACAAAGTAAGGGCTTCACTCACCTTCACTCTTCCTGCCAAGAAGATGATGGTAAAAGTGCTAAACACATCCTCTCCTCCACAAGCCAGCTTCCTCAGACCAAGGGGAACTACATACAACTCCTTTCTTTCTTCCTCCATTTAAAACCTACTTATCAGGCTGGAGAACACATGTGATCATTAGGCACTCATGAGAACCTGCTGTGGCCCCTTTTTTTATCAGCACCTTGTGCAGCTGGTGGGTTTGGAAGAGGAATCAACTTGAGCAGCCTGTTAGGAGCTCAGTTCTGACTCAGGCTGCAAATATGGACATTTTCAGAACAAGCTAAGACAGAAAACACAGGAGTCTGCTCATAAGGTTGCACGCGCAGGGGGAAGGAAAACTATCCCCAAAATGCTTCACAGGTGTTTAGTGTGAGCAATTGCCCCAAAAGCTTTCACAGGTGTTAGTGTGAGCATCCACAATGGAGTGAATGTGTAGAAGGAGCTTGAACTATGCTTATAGCAGCAAAGTGCTTTCTGAGGTGCACTGAGCTGATATGCCAGGGTGAGAGTCCCCCAACACTGCAGCAGAAATACCTGGGATCTTCTTTTGTCTATAATTATCACTGAGGATGTTTTTTGCTCCCCTCCCCATCTTTCCTTCTTCAGCTACAGCTCAAGGAACATACCTTCCCTGAGTCCCAGAAAAGACAGACATGTCCCAAATCCTGAAAAACAAACAAAAAAAAATCAGTATGACCCCAAACCAGCAGAATTCCTTAAAATCGGGTTTCCCCATTCTGTGTTGTGTCCCACGGTGCCCTCTCCTGCCCGACCAAGCCCACCATGACCCAATGCCACAAGTCTCACCCTTCAGAGCAGCCCAGACAAAACTGGGCAGGGCAGAGAGCGAAGAAACACAATCAGGAGGCAGAATTAAGTGACTTGGGCCCATTTTGGTCAGGTTGGAATTAATTAAAAAATGAACACGAGTTTAGTTTAAAAACTCTTATTTTCTTTTTTTTTGCAACTCCAGGTCAGGATGAAGTATTTCTAAATGAGCCAGCAGATCAGCTATTTTACTTCCTATGCCATTTTTCATACTACCCTATTGATTTTGTTTAGGCATTGCAGATTTTTTTTGTACACTGAATTTTTAAGGTTGCTTTTTCCCCTTCCTCATTAAAGATGTTACCTAAAGTTGAACTATAGCACCAGTTGCACTACAGTTTCCCTAGAAAAAGTGGTGGTCAGGGTGACCTTCATTTGACACAGAAACTAATATTAATTTCCCTTACAACCTGCTATAAAAATAATAAAATACGGCTATTACTATTAATCTTCTCAGCATGATTGCTGAATGATGAAGGCTATTAAAAAACTTAAGGTTATTGTTCTTTTGCTGAAAGGCAGAATTCCAGGAAAATGTGTATTATTCTCTACTGAAAAGTTAAAAATTATCCCAAATAGAAATTTTAATCCATGCTGAAAGATGGGAATTGATAATAACAAGGTGCGTTCCATTACTGAGTAGTTGGTGTGCAGCCACTACATTAAAGGTGACTCTGCCGTGCTGAGAGGCTTAGCACCAGCCCTGCCCCTTCTATGAGCTTATGAATCATAATCACTTTTCAGTAACCACCTTATCATTCTTCTGGGGAGATTTTATATTGCCCTGGTAATGTCTGCTTTATGTACCTCATTGATGGATCTATTGACTATTCAGCGCCTTCACATTTTCTACTGGACACCGTTGGAAGCAAGCAGAACCTCTGGGTGTTGTCTGGCTTTTGGTGCTTTTGTAAAGCCACGTTCTGAGCTCAGTTCCCCTTCACAGCCAGAGGATAAATCTATTTTGCAAAATTTCTGTGTAGTATATCCTCAGTGGGCTTTTTGACCTAGTGTTATGCAAATCTTTGCTCCTCTAGAGAAGAATTGGAGAAAATAAGCTGAAAAATATTCCAGACAGGAATGTTACATGTAAAAAATATATTAGCCTTGTTTAAGAGAGGATATTAAGGATGAATTTGAAACAGAGCATTATTTCGCATTAGGTAAACAGACCATCTCTAATGCATATTTAATTTACCTGCTGATGTTGGCAAGTGTGTATTCTTGTATTTCTGAGCATTGCTCCTGGTTGTATCACAGACATAGCTTTAGCTCAATCAGTGTCTGTGAAGAATAAGTCCTGATGCATTAATGGTCAATAAATAGAAGAGAAAAACTGGATAAACACTCAATGATTGGGCCAGTGCTCACTGCAGTAGCTATCAGAACACTGTCACTTCCAATCTGCTTGAGAATACATACAATGCTGTTTGATCAGACACCAGAAGGCAGAACAACAGCTAAAATGGAGTAAAACTATATCCCAGCAATATTTTTTTTTCAGATTTTGCACGTCCTTCATCTACTCAGTAATACCACAAAGGGTGTCTGATCTCCCCAGGTTTATTTTTGTTGTTTGTGGTGCTCTCTGCATTTCTGCTAGTGCAAACCAGACCAAGTACCATCACAGGAGGGATGGGAGAGCAGTCCTCCAGCTGAGCATCGTTGCCTATTGGGTTTGGCAGATGAAGCTGCAAGATATATGTGGCCTGAAATCTGATGCTGTCTGCAGGAGCAGGAAGACTTAAGCATACATAATATCTATGCACAATAAAACCTGAAAATCCATCCCAGTCACATTTCCTCACATCAACTTCAGCCATGCCCCAGATTTATAAGCCACTTCTAAGTGATTTCATTCATAGGAATGCATCCTGGCTAACACCGCCTTTCCATGAAGCATGCTGCTTTTGATTTAATCTTGATTAATTATTTTTGTCCAGCCATTCAAAGCCCACTCATCAAGGGCACTGATTTATGGTGCAGGGCATGAAATAGCCAGATTCTATTAGAAAGATTTGCAGTTGCAAGACTGAAGCATTATTTATTGGGGTTTCACTGGTAATTGGTAACTTTTCCCCCAGCACCTGTGAGTGGGCTAGTGGATTCTGTTATGCATTTTCTGTGATGGTTACTTCTTTTATGTACTTGTCTGTTCTCACCAGCCTTGAGAGAATAACAATTGTTATGGGTATCTAACGAAATACGTTTAAGTGAGACTCAATCACTCTCAATGGTAAATGGAGGGGATGTAAGACGGGCAGGAGTTTCCAGCACTGAGCACATCTAATACCTGGGTCTCTAAGCAAAATTCACAGGGCTTATTGGCTTTTAATTCAATTCATTAAATGCCCAGAAATAGAAATGTTAAAGACTGACTTTTGTGTCTCACAAATCGCTGAAAGTTTTCCAAATATGCTCAAGTTTTTGTGCCAGGTTAAAAAATGCTGCTCCCAAAGTTTCACAACTGGTATTTTTGTGGGAGTTAAAAATGTACATATATTTGAATAAATATTGCATCTCCTCCTCCCCTGCAGAACCAACACCGCTTATTTGCCTGTGGTGAGACAGGAGGCAGGGGCAGTCCTGGGATGAGATGCTGTGGAACAGCCCCTGCTCCACTCCTCGCTCCACACATCCACTCCTGGACCAGGCTTTACCAGTCTGCTTCCCCATTCTCCTCTCTCCTTTAAAAACTGGCTTGTGCATCTGATTTTTTTGCTCCAATTCTGCTGGGGTGCAAATGCTCAAGAGAAAGGTATCTGGTTATTTTTCAGATGAAGTTCTTGAACAACGGGAAGGACTGCGTGTAGAGTTGAGAGGCAGCGGAGGGCCCGATGGGAGCCAGGCTCGAGAGGTCAAGGAACTCTCCGAAACTCAAACAGTTTGGGAGAGCTCCTAACAGACACGCCGCAGACAAGGTTTAAGTCTTTTTTTCTGTGCTGTGACGCTGCTCTTTGCTGCAAGCCAAGACATTAGAGACACTGCTCTTCGTTTATTGCCTCCATTGAAATGTGGGATTTCTGATCCAAATTAAGAAGTGTTTAGATATTTAAATGAATTCAGTCTAATTTGCATAAACTCAGTCAGGAAATGGTCCATTTCTGGCTTAAGGTGCTGATGACCAAATTGAAGCAGCCCATCACTTAGCCCATATAGACCTAGACTTGCCCTAGCCTGATGGTTCTGGATGGAATCACACACCCATGAGCCCTTCATTTCCTTCTCCAGTACAAAGCCCTTTGCATCACATGTAAAGAGAAAGCTCTGGTCAGCGAGAAACACTATTTTCTTCTGTGCACCTTGCTCTGCGATCCCATCATTTTTCCCAATTGGAACAGGACTGGCCTCTTTCAGTGTGTACTCCAGAGCCCAGTGAGTAACACGTAGGAAATGAGAGGAAGGATGCTGGCAATTCTGTGGCATCTTTTGTAATAGATGGGGTCTTAACCCCAGTGTCCTGGACAAACTCCAGTTCTGGTAATTGCATTCTGCGTAGTTAAAATCCCCCTGCAGTTTCAAATGAATCTATTATTCTTCACTTCCTTTCCTAAATTGCTCTGCAGCTTTGCTTTGTGCTGCTGAAGAGTTGCTTTGTTTCACCTGAGGGATGATGGCATTTCATGGCAGTATGAAATGGGCCTGAGTGTACAGCTTGTACAACATTCAGTGAAACACTTCAGGATTATTCATAATTAAGTATCCGCTCCCCATAATGAAAGGGTTTATAACGCTGGGAGAAGTAGTACAACACAAAGCACTGCTTCTCTCTGTACTTGAAAGTCAGTAATATAAAACTTATATGGGCAGTAAAAGACAGAAGTTTTTTTGTAAAATTCCCCTTGCCCAGCTAAGCATGCAAGCTTTAAGTGACTGTCTCTGTCTTTACTTTCCCATATTGTTATTGATTAATTGCTCTACTTCAATTTCCTTGTTCTAAATGGAAACACTGCAATCATAACTCCAGTCTCTGGCCACGATACAAACTGATTTTAAATCTTTAAATTGTGTCAGTGGGAGGAGATGATGGGGGTGGAAGGAAAGCTTTTTATTTTTATTGTTAATTTTCATATGTTCTAGGACTTACTAATTTCACCCAGATGCAGAGAAACTACAAGATATTTCTGCTGCAGACAAACTCGGGAGATGCTTCAGCATCATAAACTTGCTCTGGCATGATCTCGTCCCCGCGGTGTGTCCTGGTAAGAAACATGAGGATATTCCACAAACATCAAAACACACCAGTCTTTCTGGAGCTGAGCCAGTGACCTTTTTCAGCTCCAGCTGGTTGAGTTATAACTTTGCTCCCCTTCAAGATTTGGGCTTGTCCTTACTGTACTCATTGCCTATGGCCTTGCAAGAATGTCACAGGCGTCTTCTGAATTCTTTCTGAACTGGTGTCCTGGTTACCTGGGACATGGAGAAGGCTGAGGTACTCAATGACTTTTTTGCCTCAGTCTTCACTAATAAGGGCTCTTGTCTCACCACCCAAGCCGTGGTAGGCACAGGCAGGGACTGCGAGGACGAAGAACCGCCCACTGTACTCGAGAAGCAGGTTCAGGATCATCTGAGGAACCTGAAGGTGCACAGGTCCATGGGGCCTGATGAGATCCATCCGCGCATCCTGAGGGAACTGGCGGATGAAGTTGCCAAGCCACTGGCCATCATATTTGAGAAATCGTGGCGGTCAGGTGAGGTCCCC